>CP135586.1:5084379-5179940 GCA_032401905.1 Swietenia macrophylla | reverse complement strand
GAACATCGATAATCTATTTAGGATAATATGCTTTCCTTATGAATCTTATTTATATTAACTTGTCAACCTCCACATGAATTGCTTTATATCCTTGATTAAATATTTTCCTTTTTTACTTTATTAGTCAAATATAAGGATCAATAGATAACTGATATGAGATAATTCTCAAATTTATTTAGGGCATATTATTAGGTGACCATGCAAAGACATTCATATGTTCTTTTAGGAAAACCAAAATCCTTACTTTTTGTCTCATTGTAATTTTATGCCTATCTTAAGAACTCTAAAAAAATTCTTATCTTCTAGTACCATAAGCTCTAATTTCTTGACTAGTTATATTTCTTAGTTTGTCTCTACATCCTTATTCCCCTTTTATTGCTTTCTTCTATTTTTTGCTAAGATGCAAAATGTTTTCTTCACTTATAGTTATATAACATCTTCTAGCCTTCTTTGTAATCCCTATACATTACTCCTACTTAATCACCGATAAGAAATTTTTACTTTAAATAATATTAAAACATTACAGCTTTTGAGTTTAGTATAAATTGTCTCTCCAACAAAACTTTGTATGGTATTGGTTAGTCAACTATCAAGAAATTAGTCATTATAGTTTTTTAAGATGGTTTCTCCTTATAGTTATTAGAGTTGAATATATTTCCACATAATACCACAAATCCATCATTAAAACTATGTAATCAAGTTTGTAGTCTTTCTAAACTTAACTTTTTGAACCTCATGTCATGTAATGTTTCTTTGACCAAAATATCAACTGAACTTTTTAGATCAATGTATATTCGTTATAAACAAATGTTGCTATAATTTCACTATTATTACTAAAGCATTATCATATGGGTAGTTAACACCTTTTGCATTCTCTTCAGTGAACATAATAAAAGTACTATTTAACATTAGTATTTTATTTGATTGTACAATAAAGATCAGGTCATGCATAATGATTGGTCCTATTGAGTACTAAAAATAAATTTTACGAGCTTTATTTGAAACTTCTACTAAGGTTAGTCCTCCTACAATAATTACTGTTTTTTATTCTTTTAGACCATCAGATTCCACCTTATCCTCTTCCATTCCTTGGCTCGTATCATATTCCTTTAAATAGTTATTTTTTACTAATACTTTGACCTATTTTCTAAGCTCCATACAATCTTTAATATGGCATCATGAATATGGTAAAGGCACAACACTTATTTCTATTCTTAGCAACCATTGGCATGTTAAGTCTTTGTGTTATCAACATTTTCTTATCTTTTATATCTTTATAATTCTTTTGTAATGTAGTATTCAATGTTGTGAATTGCTTTTGCAATTTTATTTTTTTTAATCCTTCTCTTGCAATACTTAGGTAGAGGAAAATGTTACCTTTCTATCGTTTCCTTTTTTCTTTCTTAAAGCCTTATCGGTAAAAAGTGATTTGGCTTATTTGGTTATTATCTCCATTATTGATTATTAATCTGACTATTCTTAAAATGGCAAGGCTTGATATTATATGGCCTCAACATTCATTAATTCTTGTATCTTTTAGGTTCTCTTTTTGTTCTTGAAATTTCTCAACTACTTTTTTCTCTTTCTTTCTTTTTCTTTTTCTCAACTTCTTCCATGGTTGTAATGACTTCTTTTGCTTTTTGGTATACTATAGCATATGAAGTTACATTTTTCTTTCCTATATCATACCAAAAGGTTATATCATACCAAAAGGCACACATCTTTATTCCTTTTCATAACCTTTAAAGCAATTAGGAAGTTATACACCCTAACTTTAAGACCTTTGAGTAATATCACTTTATAAAATCTTTCAAACTTTTTTGCACCCTTTATTTATTTGGCTTAAGGTTGCTTAACTCCTTGGTTGATGCATTAGCTCTTTTGAATTCTGTTGTGAATTCATGACACAATTGATAAAAAGATTTAATGCTTTCTTTATATAAGCTTTTATAATAGAGTCGTGCATGCCTTTCTAATGTCAATAAAAAAGGATAACACATCTCCATCTCTATTAAACTTTGGATGTGCATCATCTTTTTAAACTTGTCTACATGTAGTATGGGATTTGTCTACCCTGTATAAGTAATAATCTTTGGCATCTTAATTTTTTTCAAAAGCCACAGATTCATGATGTTCAAATACAAAGGTGACTTTGTTTTGAATTCATACTCCCTTCTCTCATCAGTTTTCCTTTCGTTCTTCAATTCTTGAGCTTCTTAGTTCAATTTCTTCAATTCTTCAAGCAATTCTCTATGTTTCATCCTTTTATGGTGTTCTTGACTTCTCCTTCTTTTAATATATTTCTTTGATTTTGTATATATTTCAAGAATCTCTTACTTCTATTACTTATTACTTCAAATGCTCTTCTATCATGCCTCAAAATAAGGGTTAGTGACATTTAAGTTAAAAAGTCAAACTAATAGATAAAATATATACTATTGATCAAAAGATCAAAGGTATCCTAGAGTCTTTAAAATATATATAAAAATATTATAGTAATAATAAATCTAATAAAATCTCACAAGAATAAATAAATAACTGTTACATTTTAAAATGAATAAAATAAATCTAAGTGATCGATATAAATTATGCATTATCATATAATAAAAAATATGATAATTTAGACACAAATTAATAAGAACATACCAACTAACGAGCAATTGAAAACTCACTTATTTTATCTTTTAGTACCTAAGCATACTATTCATTCTTTGATATCCACATCAAGTTAAGAATATTCTCAAAGGGGAAAAGAAAAGGGTGAACAAAACTACGGCACTCAGTAGGAATAAATATCACTTACTTAAGTTAGTTTTACCAAAATCTTATATAGTTAGTATAAAAGGTTTCATGTCTAATTCAATGAAAATCATCAATGATGCTAGTGCAAGAAAAATTAACTTTTTATACATAATATATATTATACAAATAAAATAAGCATTATCAATTCAAATTTTAATCATATCCATTAATCAGGTGATCACACCTCAACAATAACCATGATGGCTGTACAATATACATAGCAAATAAAATGCCCTAACAAAATTGCAAAACAACGTACCTTGTGCAGGTTAAAAGACTCGGACCCAAGGACGTGCTAATATTGTCTCTCCTAGCATCACTTTAGGAAATTCTAACCTTCAATATGCCTGCCCTGCATTTACACACAATAATTCCAATTCAATTCAATTCATTTTCATATCAATTTAATTAAAAATCAGGCAGCATAATGGTATAAAACTCATAGAGCTCCTTAGTTACTATTCACCAATCAATACAATTTACAATTTAATCAAAACAAAATGTTCAATTTAAATCAACGCTCGGTATATCATAACTACGAGACATGCTAGTTAAACATTTTCATCATAAAATATCATGATCAATTTAAAATAATTTAATCTAACACAATTTAAATTCATTTTATATCATAATCACACACATACACACACACACACACACGAAAATATATTCCATTAAATTTTAAAATGTCCAACAAAGTAAGCAATAAAATACCTACTTCAATTGCTTAGATTTGTGAACATTCCGGTTCAAAAATTTATTTAGTCAATTCAAGCAACGCCTAAATTTCTTTTGTCAAAATGAGTCTAAGAATGTCTCCAGGGTCAAAAAACAGTGTTTGAAAGAGCTAAAATAGAAGGGTTGACTGAGAATTGATTGCTGATTGGTTAACGACGACAACAACTCGGAATCTAGTGATTCAGATAGTAAGTCCTCATTGGTCTTATAGTTTTCAACGTTGTAAATCCAACAATGGTTTTGTTTCTTCCTCTCAAGCATAGTTGCCAGAAATCTAACCAAAAAATAGTAGCTCTAACAACTTTTCAAGAAAAATTTAGTGACTTTTAGGCTCTGACATTCTAATGATTTTGTTTTATTTATTGAGGTGAGTTCACTAATTTATTTGATTTTTGAAAATAAGGGCAGGTTTGGTCAAAAAGTCGAATTTAAAAGATTTTAAAATTTTAAACAAGATTTGGTGGCATATCAGAAGTCAGATTGCGGTAACGTTTGTAACAATAGAATAGCAATATTAAAGACAGTATGTGGTCCAAAAATCATGAAGTTAGATGTGGCAAAAAGGTTTATTAGAGAGGTGGCCAAAAAGGTAAAAAGGGAGAAAGAGGCGAGGTATGTTTGGAATTTCTAGAAATGAAAAGGTATTTATAGGAAAAATTTTAAAAAATTACAAAATAACCTTAAACCTTTTTAAAATTATATTTAGACCATAACTATTCAAAAATCATTCGGTTTCATTTGAATTTTCTTATAATTTAGTTATCATAAAAAATTAACAAATATCCATATATTTTATAATATTCATACATTTATTTGATAATTTTTTAAGGTGTTATATATTCTCCCATCATCTTTGTAAATTTTAAAATAAGGATTCACCATGTTGTAGTGTCAAGAATCTTATTCACTCGTCTCTTTATAGTTAATTCTATGTTTTCTTTTCTAAGTGTAAACTTTCGTAGTTAAAGATTTTCTTCCTTGAATTTTGGGAGTTCATATGTTTACTCATCAAACCTTATACCCAGGTCATCATTTTCCATTCTACTCCCTAACTTTGCAATTTCAAAGTCATCTTTGAATTGATTGGCCATATCCTTCTAAATTTTATTTATCACTTCTTTCATCATCCTCACTCATTATACTTCTTTTAATAGTGACCCTTATGATACCTTTCTTATTTCTTGATTCCCTTCTATTGGAATTCAATATCCTATAATTTTATTACTGTGACATTTACTAAATAAACCTGTATTCTATACTTTGGCTATGATGTCCATGCTTCTTGTCTTTATTCTTCAATCTAACCAATTTTAAGTTCATTTAGGTATGTTATGATCCTACAAAATTAGTTTAAAATGACCCAAGATAGTTAGAAAAATTACAATTTAAGCATATAATTTTAGGGCCCCTAAATATACTTCAATGTTTTGGCTATAAATTGAGCTATAGAACCTGAAATAAAGGTGATTCTTGATGCATTAAAAACCTAACAATAAGAGCCATATTTTCAATGTTGGACACTTCTGCAAATTATAAGCAAAACTTGGTCAAAATAGGTAAGGACAGCAAGCCTTCCACTTTAGGCACCCCTTTCAAAAACTAAATAATGCTTTGCGATTCATCATCTTCTTTATTCTCTTCTCTTTCCTAACCTTAGGTTACAAATTTGTCACTCAAAAACTCCCTAATCAAAGCTTAATTACTTGTTAATCTTGCAAGATTTAAGTTTTAAGAGGTTCAAGGTATGATTTTTTCCTCTATTCCTTTATTAATTTTTGATTTGATTAAGTTTTAAAAATAGGGTTTTTGGATTTTATGAAGTGTTATGAATTATTAAAAGAATATCGAAGCATTGAAAATCCTTAAAATTATTGAATCTTATGAAGCCTGAAATTCAAAAATTTAGTAAACACTATACATGTTTTTAGGTATATATGGAGTTTTAGAATTTGAATTAAGGCAGTATAAAATTCTTTGTAAACTAGAGATACTAAAAAATAGTATATTCAAAAATTAGCATGAGATTTCAAAGAAAGAATTCCCAACAAAATTTTGAAATTAAGCTATTCTACAGGGGCATGCAAGTTAGATAGTGGATAAAGAATGCATTATAACTTTAGTTAAATCTATCAAAATTACAAACTATTCATTTTAAGAAATAAGACATGTTTAACTTTTTAATAGTATATACATTCATATACATATCATGTATAAAGGTTGGGATAGAAACATTGCAAACTTATTCATTGTTTTGATGAAATTGTCATGTCTTAATTATTATAAATTTTTCATGGAATCCTCTATTGCAAACGGAATAGCCAAAGGACTTCAAACAATATAGTGAGTAGATAAATTTGATTTTGAATGATTATAATTGTTTGGTTTTTTTTATAAGTTGATTTTATGTAAAAACTCATTGGGTTGAACTAACGTTTCGTGATTTTAATTTGTAACATATATTCTTAATGAAATTTATATAAGAAGCATGTATTTGATTTAGTGAATATGTTATTATTTTACCTTAACCATTGTTGATTTTGTTATAATTTGAAGTTGATTTGTATGGATTTGTTTTGAACCCAAATATGATGATTATGATTTGATCGTGCACTTTTTATGTTTGTGTATTTTTGAAGTTTATGGTTATAAATTTTGGCCTAAATTTCTATTTTCAATTCCATCTAGCTTAGAGCCATAAAGGGGGAAGTATATGTACTCTAATTGCACATTATAATATATGTGTATGTGAAGGTACCAATATAGAGTGAGAAGTAGGGGATAAAAGGAGATCTAATATCTGCCACCCGATACTTATATATCTATACATATATTTCTAGTATATCTAATTTTTTAAAAATAATTTATGATTTTATGAAAAGCATGCAGTTGTTCTAATGAAATATTATGATATTTTGAGGAAAAAAACTCATTGGCTATTTTACAAAATCTTGGTTTTATACTATTATGTTTAAGAATAAATTTACTAATTAAGCTAAATTTTTTTATTTTCAATATCTACTCATTGAATTTTCACAAAAACTCATTCCCCAACCGCACTTTTAAGTTTTACATTATCTAATAATTACGTTAGCACTCGTTAGGATTTTGGGAGGGACACTAGAATGCTATGATATACTTGCAGCCACTTAATGGTCTTTATTTTTGTATGAGTCCATTTGGTTTGTGTACACGAGGTCTAATGTTCGATGATGTGTATGATTGTACATTATGGAGTATAGGATCACTGTAGCATATTGCAGCCTAAAGCTATAGCTTTATAGTCTCTGCTTACTGTTCACGTGCATTAGTACTGTAGTGCATCGTAGCATAAAATTGTGACCTTGGACTCTTTGACCATTGTTTGCTTATTTCACAATTTTTCAACCTTTATTAAAGTCACAATATATGTAAGCAAACTAGTACATAAACATGCAGCAGAATTATACAAAAAGAAAAATAATTTGCTTTTAAGATCTATACGGCGAACTCTAGTGTTATCATATGTATATGTTTTAATATTATAAATATATATATAGTTCTAATTAGATGGACTTTGTCAAACTACGAATATAGATTAAATTCATCTGCATCTCTATAGTATCCACACGATCAAAAATCTAATTTGAGTCCGTGATATTTTGTGCGTTCTTCTCTTTTCAAGAGTAAAGAAGTAAAACAAACTTTCAGTTTACTCTTTAAAAAATGTAAATATTACATATTTATATATTATTATTTTAAGTTTTCAATTTTGATTTAAACTATTCAGTTGTGCTTTTCTATAAAGTCTAATTTATTTAATAAAGTAGGCACTAATAACTTTAGTCTAATCTTTACATAATAGATTTAGTCAAAATTATTACTCAAATAGCTCAAAAAATTCTAAATCCGTTTACAATTTTGATATATATATATTATTATCGATTTTAATGTATAGCTAATAAGTTCTCATAATGTTGACAGTAATATTAAAATCTAATTTTAGTATTACAAGTAATAAATAATGTCTAGCAACATATTATGATTACCCAAGTGACGAGAATGTTAGTAGTTTGACATTATCTTATCCATGACCAATCTTATCATATAATTCAATCTATTAGTCTTAGATATTTTAATTAACCATGAGACATATAATGCATCATTCTCGTATAGTTCAATTATATTCTTTTGATATCTTGTGTAGATTTATTTTATCAAATAAAGATAATATCATATATTAACTTATTTGAGTATAATCATACATTTTTCAAACTCTCACTCAATCAAACAGTCCAAAATATCATTTCCATTATATAGGAAAAATAAATCTTATTTGATTACACGCATTTTTCTGTACAAGTTATGACATATCTTCATATTTCTCACCAAACCGAGCATTCTCTATCTAAAATGAAACTCAAAGATCAACAAATAAAGATAATTGTTTTGTGTACTTATCAATTTGATAAGCAAGTGGACACAATTCAAATAGTAATCACTTTACGCAAAATTCAAAAATAAATATTCCTTTGGCTTTTTTTCGGAGCCAACGTAGAGGAAACTAGCACCAGGTAAGTATTACATATAGAACCCAAAAGAAATAACTTAAGCATATTAAATGAAAGAAATTAATCTAAAATCATATAGAACTTAAAGTTTATCTATTTAAGCTATGTTATTAACATATGAGTTATAATAATACAAAATATATAATTTTGATTGTTTTTAAGAACAATGGATTTGCTCAACAATAAACATATTCACTTAGCTAGTTTTCACATTTTAAATATTTTAAACACATTCGTATTTTTTGGGTTCAATTATAATTCTTTTAATCTAGTATATTCTTTAGCCGTGTTTTTTATTCTTTTAGTTTAATTTAGTAGCTTAGTTTATTTTTAACAAAACATAAGGTTACAATAGCATATAGTTAAGTCTATGTCACTATCAAGGCTATTGGGTGTAGCATGTGGTTTTTACTAGAATTATGAAAGTTGAATTTTGTTTATGATTAGGGAAATTATCAGGTAGTAAGAGTTAACATTTGTTAGAGCTATTTACGTTTATAACTGCCTAGAATTGTTACTTTAAAAAGAGAACAAAAGAGGAAAAGAGAAAAATGAAAAAAGAAGGAGAGATCAACATTATGATAATTTTAAAATAGAATATTAAGAGACACTAAAATTTTTGTTGGAGAATATTTTCTTTATCTTTATTTTTAAATATTAAAAATCTTTAATTTTATCCTTATTGACTTTATCATTAGAATGGGTATCAATGTGGCACTTCACTCTTATTAGTGTTTATCTACCAATAAACCAAGGGTGAAAAAATTTATTAGAGGAGCACTTTCAAATCAAGAAAAATTTATTCAAAAAATTAATGCCAATAGCTAGCACTGTCTATGAGAAACAGAAAGAATAGTTACTATATAAGTCAATAGACATAAATTTTACAAGATATGATAAACAAAAGAAATATTTAAAAATAATGAATTGTGAAATATATATATGTATAAATAAAATAATAGAAAGACTTAGAAAAATAATGCCAATTTTTCTTTTCTCAATGATGAAGAATTCAAAAACTCATTTTTGAATAAATAAATATATTTGATAGCCTCTGACTTGGCTACACATGTTTAATTTAATTAATATTAAATTATTTAGCTATTGAATAGTAAATCCAAGAACATACATATTGCTATAGTTTTAAATATGTTTAAAGTGTGATGCGCATTTATACATGTCATAGGTCTATTATTTTACATATATTTATATCATATATGTCTTAATCTTAGTTGTTAGTTATGATATTTTATAATTTTTTACTTGTTTGTATTATTTTATAGGTCTTTTTAAACAAAGATTTAGAAATGAGTTTATACGATGTATTTTCATAGTTTTCATTATTTATTAAGAATTAAGATAATCTTTCCAAGAGAAAATGGGAAAAAGTTTATTATGGAACATATATTGAAGACCTAAAGATATATTTTGCTAAGAGAAAAATAATGTCAATCCTTGAAAGATGTGGAAAGACAATTCTAATTATGTTAGGATTGATAGTTGGTATAATAGTCATTGAACAATGATACTTTTTTCTACAGAACTCTAAATTGTATAAGATTTTCATTATTAGAAAGTAGAGATTTAGAACTTTTCATTCATATATTGCTCCTTGTTAGATTCAAAGTGGTTCTATTGTAGTGACTAAAATTCTGTGCATCTTACACTTTAACAAATCAAGAGGAGGTCAAATTCTAATCCTAAAATTATATAAGCAAATCTTATTTTGTTTATAATTAGAAAGATTGAGTTGTGACTAATTTTATATAAAAAGAACACCCCTTTACCTTTAACATAATGAGAGAAAGATGAAGATACAAGTGAAAGAAGACAAGAAAAAGTTTGAAGAAGACCAAGATCAAAAAAGGTACTTTCTTCTTTTACCTTTATAGCTTTTTCTAATATTTTATTTATTTTTACTAGGTTCTTTAATAGCAAACTCTCTTTATTGGGGTTATGGATAAAATTAATTAGATATTTTATAGTTTTATGTTACTCTAAGAAACTTTCAAACTTAATTATGGTAATCTTCATTCATATTGTACTTAAAAGTTATTATTGACTATTTAAATAATGTAGGGTTGGAGCCTTTATTTTTTATGCATGTGATATATTAATGCTAAATTTTGAGGCACATACCAATCACTTATCTTAGTGTCCTAATGAGAATGAATTGTGATAATATGATAACTACATCAATTTGACTGTTATTGCACGGTATTCTCATTTTTATAATATTTAATGCATTCTAAGTATGATAATGATAACTTACATTAAGTATTATTACTTGTTTTTATAATATTTGAGTTTAAATCCTATATTAAATTAAATTTATAATTAATGAAAAACTAATGTATGTGATTAGATTGGATGTTAAGAGAATTATTACTATATTATTGTTGAAATTTTTTAATCACATAAATTTCCATGCAATGACAGTTACTAGTAAATTCTTGAAATTACTCCATTTTTCTCTTGATTTTTGTTCTTGATTTATTCTCTTAAGAAATGTTTATTTTATTTTATTTTTTCGTTCAAATTTAATTTAATTAAACCACTGATACTATTTATTTGTTTTGCATTCATATTAGATTTATTTTGAATTAGTTTACTTTAAATTTATTAACAAAAAAGTATTAATTTAATCTGATCTCTATGAAATTGACCTTATAAGAATTTTGAGAGGTCAACGATGATAGCGAAATAAAATTAGGCAATTTGATGAATATGTCTTAGCCATTTTTATAACACTCAACATAATGAATTTAATGATGGTATCTTTTTTTTTTTTTTTTTACAACTTAATAGTATAGCGAAAAAAAATCGTACCTTATTCTATATGGTGCAATCAATGATGAACTTCATGGATTTACATTGTATTTGTAAGGTTATGTCCTATAAACCGCTATGCATATCTTGAATAAAATTCCATCAAAATCAATCCAGTTACAGTTATATGAAAATTTTGGGTTGCCCAACTTATGTTAAACTAGTTAACACTGATAAGTTAGAGCATAAATTAGAGAAAGATCAGTTTATTAGATATCTTAAAGATAGCTTAGGATATTATTTCTACCTTCTTTTTGATCAAATAGTTTTGGCCATTAGGAATGCTCATTTTTCTTAAAAAATAAGTTCTTAGAAGAAAAAGGTACAAGTAGAGATATTGAGCTTGAGGAAGAGTTCTCAGTACCTCAGATCGATACTATTGTAGTTGGATTGCCTAGTCAATAGACCTTAGTATTGAATTTAGTTTGGAGATTTTTTCGAGTATCAAAACTTTCAGAACAATACGAGGTTTTTCCATAAGCATAAGTGTGACTCGTATTTAGTAGGAGAAACTAATCATGGTGATAATCCTAGAAGCCATGAGAAAGCTATGCTAAATAGAAATTTAGGTAAATAGCTAAAAGTAATAGATTCTGAAATTTAGTCCATGTACACTAATCAAGTTTAGACACTTGTGGATCCATTAAAAAGAATAAATTTTATTAATTGTAAGTAGATCTTCAAGAGAAAGATCGGCAATGATGGTTAGGTAGAGACCTATAAAGTTAGACTAGTAGCAAAAAGTTTTATTTAGAAACAAGGATTAGATTATGAGAAGACCTTTTTACTAGTAACTATGATTAAGTCCACCTAGATTATGCTAGCTATTGTTGCATATTATGATTATAAGATTTAGTAGATGGATGTAAAAATTATTTTCCTTAATTAATGTCTTGAGAAAAATATTTATATGGAATAGCCAATGAGTTTTGTATCTGTTGTAGATGGGAATAAGATATGTAAGTTACATTGATCTATTTATGGATTGAAGTAAACTTTTAGGAGCTACAATATACAATTTGATGAGGTGATTAAATCGTATGGATTGGTGAAAAATCTATATGAAACCTGTGTTTATAAATGGGTTAAATATAATGCTATTATATTTCTCATATTGTATGTGGATAATATCTTGCTGATAAGCAATGATATTGGCATGATGATTAACATAGAAATTTAGTTATTTAGAAATTTATCTAAAAAAATATAGAAAAGGTGACCTATGCCCTTGAAGTTCGCATCTATAAAGATACAGCGAAGGGGATAATTAGATTACCCCAAAAACTATACATAGAGAGAATATTGAAGAAGTTCAAATTAAGGAACTCTAAAAGAAGACGTTAGCCCTTTATTCAGTCTTTATCTTTCAAAAGATATAGGTCTAAAGACTACGATATAGGTCACTTATGTCAGTAGAAGAATTTCAAATAGACTACGACATCTGACTCTGTAACAAAAGCTGAATACATTACCACTTTAGAAGCATTAAAAGAAGTTGTTTAGATATGAAAATTCATATCTAAGCTTGGTGTGATTCTTAATATGAGCTATCTGATAACTGTGTTTTGTGACAATACTGGACCTATTGCGCAAGCAAAAACATCGACAGCGCATTAGAAGTTTAAGTATATTTAGTATAAATATCATATTATATTTTAAGCGTTCGTTAGAGTTGGAGAAATATAGATCTAGAAAGTATCTCCAACAAATAATATAGCAGACTCATCAAATAAAGCAATAACATAAAAATAATTGGACCTACGTCTTGAAAAAAATGGTATGAGATACAACAGTAAATGATTTTAGTGCAAGTGGGAGATTGTTAAAATATGTCTTACCATTTATATTGTCAGATTCATGGATACATTTGTCTTGTATATATATTATATGTATTAATGAATAAAAGAATTCTTCATTCACAAATATAAGTTGTTTTCTTTATTTAGTCATGCATATAAATAAAGTATTTTTGTGAATTATTCATATAATTCATTTGATGGTTAAATGATATCATCAAAACTGTTCTCTACAAAAATGATATTGATTAGGCAACGATATCATATAATAAGTATACTGAATGTTTCTGGTAAATATCATAAAATGATATTAGTTCGGATAACGTGATGATCACGTTATTAGAACATTAGTATGGATTAAATAGTTAGAAAACTATTTTTTTAAATATGACCACGCGCTATTGCATAATATTGCATGTAGTTAATGATTTATCCTATAATTGTATTAGTGTGTGATATTGTTTTTCTAACATGACGCATCATTTTCGAATCTGGTGTAGATGCACATTATTCATATGATATATAAGTATGAGAGTAGCCATATCTTGTATGATAAAACTAGTTTGATCATATATTGTTTATATTTGAAAACATGTGATGGTCAAGATGGGATCCATTAGCTCTATAATTATAGGATTGAAGTTATTATTAACTCAATTTAAATTTGAGTTCCCAGATGAACATTGATAAATAGATAAAAAAATAAATTTTTGATCAGAGTGACTAAATGTCACATGAAAAAACTCATAGTAATAAGTTCAACTTATTGATCATTGATTCGTGTTTATATCAATAAAGGGTTTTGACATACCATGGACCCTAAATTGATTAGAATTAGATGACAGAAAGACTTTACCTACATGATATGTATAATGGAGATGAGAATTGATAAAGTATAACTTTATTGTGGATTAAGGACTATGACATATCACTAGATATTAATCATAGTAATTGAATAATCGAATAATTCGATAAACATAAAAAATTTAGGATAAATTAACAGTTGTTCCACAATAAAGCCATATTATTACACCAATAACTAAAGGTGGTAAGAAGCATTTAGGAGAGAAAAATGTTATCAATAGTGAGGTTAACACTTTTAAAATAATATTTAAGTGAAAATAAATATATATAATAGTTATATATATTTATGAATTCTTTAAAGTGTTTAAAAAATTTTTCTTAGGTTTGTAATCAAATATAATTTAAAGTAAATTACATGTCAAAAAAATATTATTGATTACCTAAGACCTAAGTGTGAATGTGTAATTATAGAATACACATTGCCCATGTATATATGCTTAATTACATATTGGCTAAAAGTTAGTTAATAGTTTGCATTGAAGTACTTAAACTTAAATATATAAAATAAAAATTATGAGATAATGTCCATATTATCCATGACACATAATCACCTTTTAATAAATGTGAGGATAATTTTGAAAACCCATGGATAATTCAAGTATATATATGTGTGTTACTTTTGCAAATAAACTAAGAATTTTTACCATAAACCCTAGAATTCTCTCAAGTTAGCCAAGTTTCTCCAAAAGCTTTTAGTGGTGCAAATTGTGGCATTTTCACATAAGTGGAGGTAAGTAATCACCCCTCATCAATTCTACATTGATTATACTTATCCAAAATGCTATTTATGCATATATAGGATATATGTACATATGACACACTAAGTGTTTGTGAAAATATCTCAATAAACATAAAATTTAATTTTATGCAAGATTTTAGTATTTCAATCCAACAAATGATATCAAAGTATGTTAGGATTAGTATAAATGCTTGATTGCTTGAAAAATTGATAAAAATGCACAATTATGCACCATTCGACAACTATGCTTTCCTTGCCGAAAATTTGAGTTTCCAATTTGTGCTAAATGATTTAGAAGATGTATAATGATATATTTGGATCATGGATGTGCTAGTTAGGTGTGTTGTGTGATGGTTTTAATGAAAAATTAAAATTGCATGCATATGGGGTACATTTGTCCAAGGTGGAAATTATTGATTGGAAATTGTTTTCAATCAATTCTCATGTGCTTGAATGTTTCATGATGATGAATTAAACCTATATGTGTGTTGATTTTGGTTGAAAATCAAAAAGAATTCAAAAGGAGGAAAATTTGGCTAAAAAGAGGTATACATGGGAAATGGTTTTCTATGCCAATTGGATGCATTTGGATGCATCATCTTGCTGAGTTGAACACATTATGATGTGGTTTAAATGTTGCAATATGTTTTGAGTTGCAGAGTGGAATGGTCACATGGGATATGATTTTCATTCACCAAAATGGATTCCTTTTGATGTGTTAATGACTGTATTAGAAGCATATATGATGGTATATGATATCATGATACTTGGTTATGCGATGCATTGATAAAATATTGATTTTTGTAGAAAAACGCATTATGTTTCAAAAAGTTGAAAATTCAGCCCATGATTCCATGTTGTTGGAATTTAATTTCATCAACATATATGCATGTGTCATGGTAGTATATGGAATTCATAAAGCATGGCCGAAACGGATGCATTTATGAAAATTTAATTTTCATAATGATGCATATACATGTATATAAGATATATATGTATGTAAATGCATCCCAGAAATCAAAATGTATTTGATTTCATGTTTTCATGTGTAGGCCATCATATGTGTTGGTGATGGAAATTGTTTTCATGGGTGGTTTATGTGTTTAAATTAGTTGCATACATGTATATGTCAAATATTGATACATGATACATAATGTATACATATATATAATGGGATTATGTATATGTGTATGCATGAGTATATGTTATGATATGCTTATATGTTGTTGGAATTTACCATATGAATGTGAATGTATATGTTTAAATGGTTGAATACATATATGCATGCATGATATTTTGTTCATGTATGTAAATTGGATTTTATGCATGATATGATGCATATTGGTTTTGTATGGTGTTATGCATTTTACTTAACATATATATATGCATTGGATGCATGTGTTCGTGTTTATTTAAATAGAATACAAGGATGACATGCCCAATCTTATATATGATATTTGTGTGTATATACATTCGAGTGTGAAAAAATTCATAATAATAGCAATACAAAATATTATGTTATTTCAACAATACAAATATGTATAATATGGTCACTAGTTAAACTAATTACTGAAAAACCATAAAACCAACACAATAAATATCGAAAATTACTTGTCAGAGAATTTTTGAAAATAATCAAACAATCAACAAAAAATCATAAATAATGTGTAAATTGTTATATGTAAATTAATAATTGGAGAATTATTAATAAAACATACAATATGAATATTTTATTTAAAATAAAATGTGTATATATGTATATATGATATACATGCTAATGGTTGGTGTATATTTATTCATAAAATGAATAAATAAATAATAATTTGCATATTTAAGATATGTATTTGATACATATGAGATTAATATGCAAATTGGCTTCTTATTAAAATTATTAAATCCATGCCTCACATAGTGGGATAACAACGAGTTCTATCACTTGGTATTATATTCCAAGATTTTAAAATGTATAAGGTGCAATATTGATGTTATAAAATTTATTTATTTAGTTTTCGAGTGTATATTACTATCTTGATCAAGATTTCTAGTATGTAATGTTCAGATGAGAGGTACATCTTGAAAAAATATAATAGTTTGGATTCAACTGATTTAGGATACAAAGATTTTAAAATGTCAGGTGTCTGAGGTTAGGGGCAAATAAAATAAATACTACCTTATATGATATGTAATAGGAAAGTATTTTTTACTAAGATTTTAAAGTATGAGATTAATTAATTTTAATAATAATTTGATTCAAATTATTAAATCTTTAATAAAATTTTTGAGTCCTAACTTAGCAAGGGTAGAATTCAAATTAAATAGTAGGAGTTAATATGACTAGTATTATTTAATAACTTTCAAAATATTTGATTTTATTATTCAAATTGTTTGAATATGTACAAAACACTAACTAACACTTTCTTTTCTCACTATCTCTCATGTTTATGATATAAAATCATACATGTCAAACAACACTCTCTTGAGAATAATGGACAATAATGCTTTAAAAGGATAGAATTTTAAGTATTGGTTTAGAAATCTCAGAATAGTTATGGGTTTCAAAAAGTTTGACTATAATGTAAAAACTCCTCTTCCATTTGAGATAAATAGTGATACTTTACATAATGAACATAAAGTATATGAAAGATGGTACGATGGCATGATGATAACTGAAGAGTTCATGAATACATGTTGGCATCAATGAATATAGAGTTTCAAACCCAACATGAGAAATTTTATAGTGCCTATAATATTCTCAATGCCCTACAATAGTTGTATGGCAATAATTCTCAATTGATGGCATATGAGCTGTACGCTTCCTTTTTTAGCAAAAAGCTTATGAAAGGAGTGTCGTCACATAATCATATCATCAAAATGATTAATCATTTGGGATAGTTGGATAAATATGATGTGATCATGCCCAATCGCATCAAGGTGAATTTAATTTTCTAATTCCTTTCTTTTAGTTATAAATCGTTTATAACTAATTATAATTTAAACAAGATTGAGTAAACTATTTCTAAGTTGCTTAATAAACTTCAAGAATATTACAAGCAAATAAATAGAGAAAAAAGACATGAAAATGTCCACAATGTTTCTACTAGTATGACTAGTAAAAAGTTAAAGAAGTAAGTTAAGAAAGGGTTAAAAGTTGATCCAAAGAAAAAGGATTTTAAGAATTTTAGTCCAAAATAGAGAAAGCCAAGGACAAAAAAAATTGTTTCTATTATGGGAAACTTGGACATTAGATGAGGCATTATTTTCAATACTTGAAAAGTTTTAAGAAGATTAAAGTAAGTATGCATATTTATTATATGATTAATTATGAAATAAATATTATTTCAGATAATCAAACTTGGGTAGTTGATTCAATAACCACAACTTATGTATGTCTCATTGCAGGCAATATAGAATAGTTCTACATTGCAAAAAGGTGAGATAGTATTAAAGATAGTTAATGGGACAATAGTTATTGCAGAAGCCAGAGGATCACACTTTCTCAGATTAACGACTAAACATATTTTGAGTTTAAAATTTATGTTGTATTTTGTTAAAACCATTAGAAACATCATTTTTATTTATGTATTATATTACTCTGGTTACACTGTATAGTTTAATATGAATGAATGTTTGATACATTTGAGAAATGTATTGGCTGGTAAAGTAATAAATACAAAAAGTTTGTAAATACTTGAGTTGTGTATCATAAATTATATTAAATCTATTGTCAAGAAGGAAGCTCGAAATAAAGTTCTGTAGTATTATAAATTAGGTCATATTGAACAAAAATGCATGATTGATGTTGAAAAAAGTAGGATATTAGGCTCATTAGCTTCGGAGCCCTATTTAACCTATAAGTCATATTTTTATGGTAAAATAACCAAATCACCCTTTAAGAATAAAATGGATAGAGTTAGTAAACTGTTAGAACTCATACATGCAGATGTGTACGAGCCATTTAGTAAACAAGCTTAAGGAGGGTTTGACTGCTTCATTACCTTTATTGATAATACGTTATAGTATAGGTATGTGTATATGATATAATACAAATTTAAATCTTTTAAAAAGTTCAAAAAATTCAAGTATGAAGTAGAAAAATTAACGAAAAAAAGTATTAAATTTTTGTGATCAGATTATTAATGTGAATACTTGAGTACTGAATTTAAAAAAATTTTGAAAGATAATGATTTGTTTTCCACTTGATTTCTCTCTATATGCTATAACTTAATGGTGTAGCCAAAAGAAACAATCGTACTCTATTAGATATGGTGCGATCAATGATGAGTTTCATGAATTTGCTGTTGTATTTGTAGGGTTACACCTTATAGATCGCTATGCATATTTTAAATAAAGTCCGGTCAAAATCAGTACCAAAAACTTTGTATAAGATATAGAACGATAAGAAACCCAGTCTCGGTTATTTGAGAATTTGAAATTGCTCAACTTATGTTAAACTAGTTAACACTGATAAGTTAGAGTATAAATTAGAGAAGAGTTGGTTTATTACATAACTTAAAAATTGTTTGGGATATTATTTCTACCTTCCTTTTGATACAAAAGTTTCAGTTAATGAGAATGTACATTTTTCTTAAAGAATGAAGTGCAAGTAAAGATATTGAGTTTGAAGAGAAGTCTTCAATGCCTCAGACCAATACTATTATAGCTAAATCATCTAGTCAGTAAACTTTAGTATTAATTCCAGTTCAAAGATCTTCTATAATATCTAAACCTCTAAAATAATACAGATTTCTCTATAAGTATGGTATGACTCGTACTTAGTAAGAGAAACTAATCATAGTAATGATTCTAGAAGTTATGAAGAAACTATCTTAGATAGACATTTTGGTAAATGACTAGAAATAATAAATTTTAAAATTTGTCCATGTATGTCAATCTTTAAAATAAAGGTTGGTAAGGATAGTTAGGTAAAGACTTATAAAGTTAAATTGGTAGCAAAAGGTTTTACTTGGAAACAATGATTGAATTATAAAGAGATCTTTTTACTGGTAGTTATGATTAAGTATATCTAGATTATACTAACTATTGTTGCATATTATGATTATGATATCTAATAGATGGATGTAAAAATCGCTTTCCTTAATGGATGTCTTGAGAAAAATATTTACATGAAATAACTCATGAATTTTATATCTGTTACAGATAGGAATAAGGTATGCAAAATACATTGATCTATTTTTGGATTAAAGGAAGCTTCCAGAAGCTAGAATATGCAATTTGATGAAGTGATCAAATCATATGGGTTTGTGAAAAACCCATATGAACCTTATGTTTATAAATGAGTTAAATATCATGCCATTATTTTCTCATATTTTATATAGATGATATCTTATTGATCGGCAATAATATTAGCATGATGATTAAGGTAAAATTTTAGTTATTTAGAAATTTTTTTATGAAAAACTTGGGAAAGTTGACCTGTGCTTTTAGAGTTTATGTCTATCAAGATAGAGCAAAGAGAATAATTAGATTATGTCAGAAACTGTACATAAACAGAATGTTGAAGATATTCAATATGGAGAACTCTATAAAAAGACTTCTGACCTTCATTTATGGTCTTTATTTTTCAAAAAATATAGGTTTAAAGATTGGTAAGAGGGTAACGAATGTGTGGCATACCCTATGCTTCAGCCACAAGTAGTTTGATGTATGCAGTACTATGTATAAGACATGATGTAGCATATGTTGTAAGTGTTTTAAGCAAATATTAAGCTATTCCAGGGGAGAAACATTCATCAACTGTAAAATTGATCCCTATGTACTTGAAAAGAATTAAAAATTTAGTTTTGAATTATGAATATCAAGAGTTGAACATTTAAAAATACTCATATATAATTTTTTTGGTTAGATAGTAATGATAGAAAGTTTATCTTATCATTTATATTTGTAAATAATAGAGAAACTGTCCGTTGGAAGAGTTCCAAATAGACTATGACATCTAACTTTATAATAAAACTGAATACATTATCACTTTAAAAGTAGCAAAAGAAGTTGTTTAGATGCAAAAGTTCGTATCTAAGCTTGTTGTAGCTCCTAACATGAGTTATCTGATAACCATGTTTTGTGACAATATTAGAACTATTACACAAGCAAAAAAACCGAAAGCACACCAGAAATCTAAACATATTCAGCATAAATATCATATCATATTTTAAGAGAGTTCGTTAGAGTTAGAAAAATATTGATTTAGAAAATATCTTTAGTAAGTAATGTGGCTAACCCGCCAACTAAAATGATAGTATAGAAGCAGTTGTACCTACATATTGAAAAGATGGGTATGAGATATAGCAGCAAATAATTTTTGTGCAAGTGGAAAATTATTATAGTATGTCATAGAAGTCATTTATATTGTCAGCTTCTGGGGTACATTTTTCTTGTATATACTTTATATGTATTAACCAAAAAAAAATTTTTTTATTCACAGACGTAGACTGTTTCCTTTATTTAGTTATGCATATAAATAAAGTATATTTGTGAATTATTCATATAATTTATTCAATGGTTAAATGATATTATCAAAACCATTATCTATGGAAGTGATATCAATTGGGCAGCAATGTCACATAATAGACATATTGAATATTTTCGATAAATATCAGAGATCATACTAGTGCAGATAATATGATAGTTACATTGTTAGGACATTAGTATAGATCAAATAATCAGAAAATTATTCTTTTAAATATAACCATATAACGATAAATTATATGGTCTTGTATATAGTCAATGATTTATTGTGTAATTATATTAGTGTGTGATGTTGTCCTTTGACATGATATATCACTGTCAAATTTGATGCAGATATACATGATTCATATGGTGTATAAATATAAAACTAGTCATGTTTTGTATGATAAAACTAGTTTGGTCATATGTTGTTTACATTTGAAAATGTGTGATAGTTAAGATGGGATTCATTGATCGATAATTATAGGATCAGAGTTATCATTGACTCGATTCAAATTTGGGTTTCTAAACGAACATCGATAAATAGTTAAAAAAGTAAATTTATGATTAGAGTGATTAAATATCGCATGAAAGAGTTTGTGGTGACAAGTTCAGGACATTTTAATCAAGGGTTCGTGTTTATATTGATAAAAGATTTTGTCGTACCATGAATCCTAAATCGATCAAAATTATATGATAGAAAAATTTTACCTACACGGTATATACAATTGAAATGAAATTGATAAAATATGACTTCATCGTAGATTAGGAATTATGGCACATTACTAGATATTAACTATAGTCATTAAATAATCAAATAGTTCGATAAATCTGAAAAATTCAAAATAAATTCACGACTATTTTATAGTGAATCCACATAGTCAAACCAATAATTAAAAGCAGTGAAAAGTATTTAAGAGAGAAAAATATTATCAATAATAAGGTTAAAATTTTTGAAATAATATATAGGTCGAAATAAATATATATAATAGTTATATATTTATGAATTATTTAAAGTGTTTAAAGAATTTTAATTAGGTTTGCAATGAAATGTGATTTAAAGTAAATTATATGGTCAAAATGATAATATTAATTATCTAAGGACTTAAGTATAAATGTATAATTATGGTATAATTACACATTGACTTTTATATATATACTTAATTACAGTTTGGTTAAAAGTTAGCCAATAGTTTACATTTAAGTACTTGGACTTAAATGTATTAAATAAAAATTATGAAATAATGTCCATATTATTCATGACACATAATCACCTTTTAATTAAAGATGATAATAATTTTGAAAACCCATGGATAATTAAGTATATATATGTGTGTTACTTTACCAAATGAACTAAGAATTTTTACAAATAAACCTTAAAATTCTCCCAAGTTGGTCAAGCTTCTCCAAAAGCTTTTGGTGGTATAAGTTATGGTGCTTCCAGACAATTGAAGGTAAGTAATAATTTCTCATCAATTCTATAATAATTATATATTGATTAAACTTATTTAAAATATCATTTTATGCATATAAGGGATATATGTACATATGGCGTACCAAGTATTTGTGAAAATATTTCAATGAACACAAAATTTAATTTTGTGCATGTTTTAGCATTTTAATCAACAGTTAGTTCTTGTAGTATGCTTGAATTTTCAATGGGTGGCTATATTAGCCAAAAAGTTTGAGTTTTGATTTTTTGATTTAAAATTGGGGAACTGTTGAAGCTTGAATTAGGTGATGGTTTGTGGGATTAGAACAACAATAAAGGTAACATTATATGGTTCCATATTTGTTTCCAACAAAGGTTGAAAAAGTGATCATAAAAAAGATAAAATGACAGAGAGCTTATTACGAAAATTTAATAAGTTTTGATTTTGGTAACAAATTTTTTGAAAATTACTTTTTGAAAATACCCCTCTACTTTTTAAAATTTACCTGGACTATATACATTTCAAATCATTTAATTTTTTTAAATATTTTATAATATAGTTATTATCGAGTATTAGTAAAAATATAAATATTTTGCACAATATTTATAGATTTATTTAATATATTTAAAAGTATGATAATAATAAAGATACCAACTATATATATGTAAGCACATGCACGCATACACACTAAACACACACTTCATTATTGTGAAATAATATCTATTGTTTAATCTGGGTGTAGCCCACAATTCTTCTTTTGACGCCATATGCCCAAAAAGATATCATTTTGTTTGAAATTGGGTTTGCCAACTACCCAAAAGGATCTCATTTTGTTTGAAATTGGGTTTTATCTATATATGTAGAGTAATAACCATTTTTTGTTAGAGGTGATATTTTACCCTCACTTTTTGCATAAAAAGATCCTACTTGTTAATATTAAAATTGTCCTCATTTATATGCGAGAAATATATTATTCTTTTATTTTTTTATTGAAATTTTTTATATTTTTGAATAACCAATGATGAAATATCTAAAATTCTAATTAAAATAATCTTCCATATCAAATAAAATTAGAATACAAATAGTGAGGTAACTGTTTAAGTCTCATGTAAAAACACAATATTATATTTTTTTCTATTTTTTATGAATAAATTATAATTTATATTGTAGATAGAGTGTCTTTCCTTTAGTTTTATTTCAAATTGAACACTATCTTAACTAACAAGTATCTTATAATTATCACCTATTTAATTAATTAGTATAAAGTTTAGAAACATTAAGAAGATGAAAAGAAAATGTAATTATTTCATTTAAAGGTTAGTATTACATGAAAAATACTATGGGTGGGGTGTTTTTATTAAAAAAAAAGATGGTGGGAAAATATCACCTCCTTTTAATAAAGACACGTACGATTTTGTTAACATACTCTCATTTATCCATCTGCCTAATCTTGAATTATTTGTATGCCTTTAAGACTAATATTGAATTATTTGTATGACTTCAAGAGTGTTACATTTGTGTAAGATAATTTAAAATTTTAATTTCCTAATACCAAAATACTTTAAAAAATATAAAAGAGAAAAATGACGAAATAAAAAAGAGAGCAAAAGAGTTTTCAAAACAAAACAACTTTTGTTTGAAGTATATATTTTTGATATTTGTGTGTATCACCCTAATTTATACGTCTTTCGCGTTCACTTTGTATGAAAAAGAAAAAGTGATGCTGTGGCATTGGAATCAGGTCATAATTTAATTCGAATTCTGCATGAGCAAAATTATATTACACCTGTTTTAATACCTTTCGACTTTTTTAGTTTTCTCTTTGTTCTTCATCATTTATCAACGTGGTCGCGTGCTATTCTTGGATTGGCTTTCATATTATACGGAATTCCAAATCACAAACTTTTCCTACCAAGTAATAAGAACTGTATTCTTAATCTAGTTGTGCGTGAGGTGATCCTGGGGCCCACAAAAAGACAAAGATGATCACTCCCATCTCTTTTCCAACAGTTGTGATGTACAACTAGAAGGAGGTACACAATTGACAGAAGAGGATCCTATGCGTACAACGGATCAACGGTCTTATTTCATTACTTTGCCAGTTTGCATTCACTTTAATTTGGCAATTGCAATTATGCTTTTAAGGTTTGTCTTTGTAAATGTAGGTCCATCATTTGTCACTTATCATCAACAAGGAGCCGTGATAATAATAATTATCTCACTGATCAAATTAAAAAATTGCCGCCACTCACGCCGATGATTCATGTGCAAATGCAACAACGACAACCGTTGCAAAATTGCACATAGTAGCGGTGTGGTGGAACTCATTGTATCATAGGTTTGATAGTAGTGGGTCCGCACAAAAAGGATAGTGCCAGCTCAAGCTCATCTGCTATTTTCATTTCAGCTTTGCCTCGACAGCTTATTTTTCTCCTTAATCTCAACACCACTTCTCTTATTAAAATCAACCGCCATTTATTTTATACAACTAACGTCTCTTCTTTCATTCGTCCAACCTCCTCGTAGCCAGAATATTTTCATTACTCTCTATCTATCAGCTGTCTTTTCTTTCTCTTTCTTATATTACCATTTCCAATAATTCTCTCAACTACAGCTATGGCGGAGAAAGTTCAAAAGACAGAGGCCCAAGTAAGTGTAGCGCAAGTTGAAGAGGTGGTTGTCGCGACTGATGTGCCCCCAGCTGAGAAAAGTGCAACGCCGGTGGTGGAGAAAGACTTGCCAGTACCACTGCCGGACACCGAGGAGGAAGATTTGAAGGCAGAGCAGGTTGAAGAGGCTTCTAAAGATCCTGAAACGGCGAAATCCAGTGGCGATGATGCTGAGAATAACCATCCTCAGTTAGATTCTTTCAAGGAAGAGAGCACTAGAGTTGTTGATCTTCCAGATAATGAAAAGAAAGTGCTTGAAGAGCTTAAGCAGCTGGTACAAGAAGCGCTTAACAAGCATGAATTTAGAAATAAGACACCATTAGCAGCACCCAAAGAGGCTGTGGTGTTAGAGGAGGAAAAGCAACCAGCCCAAGAACAGGCGCCTGAACCAGAAAAAACAGAACCAGAAAAAGAAGAGAGTATGCCGGTGAAGGAAACTGAGGTTAATGAACAAAAGACAGCTACGGCAGCTGGTGATGCTGTGGATGATGATGGCGCCAAGACTGTAGAAGCCATAGAAGAGACCATTGTAGCAGCCTCCAGCTCTTCGGTCCAACAAGAGAAGCCACAGTCTCCAGTAAAGGTGCCAGAGGCAAAGGCTGCAATTACTCCAGCAAATGAATCAAAAGACGCAAAGTCCGAAACTGCAATGACTCCTGAAGAGATTTCCATATGGGGAATACCGCTTCTGGCTGATGAGAGAAGTGACGTAATTCTCTTGAAGTTTCTGCGTGCCAGAGATTTTAAGGTTAATGATGCATTCACAATGCTGAAAAACACAATTCGGTGGAGAAAAGAGTTTGGCATTGATGAATCGATTGAACAGGACTTGGGTGAAGATGTGGACAGAACAGTATTCATGCATGGTTTAGACAAGGGAGGGCACCCTGTTTGCTATAACGTATATGGAGAATTTCAGAACAAGGTGCTTTATCAGAAAACGTTTTCTGATGAAGAAAAGAGGCAAAAATTCTTGAGGTGGCGTATTCAATTCCTGGAAAGGAGCATCAGGAAATTGGATTTTACTCCTGGTGGTATTTCCACTATTGTTCAGGTCAATGACTTGAATAATTCTCCAGGACCTGCAAAGTGGGAGCTTAGACAAACTACCAAACAGGCCCTTCATTTGTTGCAGGACAACTACCCTGAATTTGTTGCCAAGCAGGTATATATATTTCTTCCCCAAAATCATAAAATAAATTTGACACTTAATTGTCATATGCTGATTTTGAATTTACTTCTTGTGTTTTAGTTGTTTGTCAACGTACCATGGTGGTACCTTGCTGTTAACAAGATGATAAGCCCATTTTTGACTCAGAGAACTAGAAGCAAGTTCGTTTTTGCCAGTCCATCCAAATCTGCAGAGACCCTTTTCAGGTAATTATTAATTAGCTCATAAATGTTCGTATTTCTCAATTTTGTGTAATTGTGATTTGTAATACAAAGTATGTGTCTTATATTTTGAATGTTTTTTTTTTTAATTTGTTTGATTGATGCATGCATTTAAACTTTCGCGTGCAGGTACATCGCGGCTGAACAAGTACCTGTGAGGTATGGAGGGTTGAGCAGAGATGGTGCATTTGCTGCAACAGATGCAGTGACTGAGGTCACTGTGAAAGCAGCAGCTAAGCACATTGTGGAATTTCCAGTTACTGAGGTGAGTTTTGCTCAGATAGTCAATGTTACTTTTTCACCTTTTAGAATCCAAAAAAGGAAAGGAACCTCTCAGCTTAGGGATTCTGATATTAATAGTAAATATTAGCATAGTAATGGTCTTGAATGGAGCGTCTTTTCTTCCATTCTCTGCGTACTATTATTCTTTTCTTGTTTTTATATTTTTTCTAGTCTGCAAATACCGATTGATTTGTGTAAAGGGAAGACTTGAATAAGTAATGGGATGATAAAATAATATCCAAATGTTTAAATTTCAATGAGTTATAATTTTTATAAATAAACTTAGCATCCTTATTAAAATAATTAAAATACCTACACCTGAAGTATTTGTTTGATTCTCTCTTTCTTGCATAACTGAAATCCAACTCAAAATCTCATGACCACTAGTCTTCTTGTGATAATGCAACGAAACATGTATGGTTGCATGAATGATGTTCTTGTAGAGAGATAAATTTTCTCTTTTTCAAAATTAGATCCTTTTATTATTAATTTGAAATATTACCTAATTAATTACTGTAAACTAAATAACTTTTTCATTTTTTGATATGATATTATATATGTAGGCATGCCAACTTAGTTGGGAAGTTAGAGTAGTGGGGTGGGACGTGGCGTATGGTGCAGAATTTGCTCCAAGCACTGAAGGAAGCTACACAGTGATAATCCAAAAGGCTAAAAAGTTGAGGTCGAGCACTGATCAACAGCCTGTGTTGTGTGACAATTTTAACATTAATGAACCTGGCAAAGTTGTTCTGACTATTGAAAATCCTACCAGTAAGAAGAAGAAGCTCCTCTACCGTTTGAAGACAAAGCCTTTTCCCGTCAAGGATCAACTCTTTCGTGCCTAATTCTCGTAGTAACAATTGCTCTTGATATTTGATTCTTGATTCTTATTACCACTATATGTTGAATTAATTAATTATATATATGTGTGTGTGTGTGTTTATAAATTTGCATTTATTGATTTGTATGATTTTACTGTCTCAAATATAGAAATTATTTGTACTTAAATACATAGGGCCTTTTATGTCCTTTTAATTTTCATGTTTCCTCCTAATTTCTCTCCTACTTATTTATTATTCTCTTTTGTTATTTCATCACCTTTTTTTTTTCTCACTCTTTTA
The DNA here is from genome assembly GCA_032401905.1 of Swietenia macrophylla. Classification (NCBI taxonomy): domain Eukaryota; kingdom Viridiplantae; phylum Streptophyta; class Magnoliopsida; order Sapindales; family Meliaceae; genus Swietenia; species Swietenia macrophylla. The sequence continues at coordinate 5,152,266 of CP135586.1, read as the reverse complement.
TTTATTATTTCTCTTTTTATTTTTCTCTCTCTCCATCAATACTTTTTTCACATTCCAAAAGTTACCCAGAGGTAAAAGTACATAAATTATTAGAAGTTAATATTATTGGCTATAAAATCTATTTGTGTTGTAAAACCCATTCTTTAAACTCTAGCAATAATTTGATCATTTTTTACTTAAACTGTATTTTTATGCATATAAATATTTTATAATTAGTTTGCATGTAATTGAGGTTTTTATTTTATTTTATTTATTTTATCTTGTTTTATTTATTTATTTGGAGGACTTAAATATAGAAAAAAAATTAAGAATTTTGTAAAATTAAAAGACAAAGGATTGAATGATATTTGCAATAATTTTTATAATCAAGTCTTTTGTACTTTCCTCCCTTGCCGTGGAAAACCCATTCTATTTTCTCTCTTCTTCTCCCATTTTCCTCCTCATTTCTCTTTAAAATTTTAACATTTGCAACTATATTCTTATGAAATCAACCTTACAAAGTCATTGCTCAAGCATTTAGCTTCATAAATTATTGAAAAAATTAAAGAAAATCTTTGATTTTAGTTACAAATCTTTAAATCAAAGAACATAAGTTTTCAAGCACCCAAAACTCAAGTACTAGACTTCACCATTATCATCACTTGCATAGAGCTTAGGTATGCATTTTCTAACCTCGAATGCCATTAATTTTGATTTTATTTAAAATTTATGATATTTATGTAAATTGGGTATTTGGATTCATTGTTTAGTTTTAGAATTTAACTTCATTATGATGCTTAGAGATTGATCATGAGATGTGTGAGAATGAAAAAACTTTATCATAAAATTTTGTTGTATGAAAATCAGTTAAATAGTAAAAATTTTTGGTGTTAAAATAAATTTTTGGGATTTATTTATATTGAGTTGAATTGTGAGTTAAGAAGCATTTTGAGGTTTAATTAAAGTTTGAAGTAATTGTATTTGAGATTTAGGAACTAAGTTTAAAGTTTAGTTTTAAATCAATTTAATTTAGGCCAAATTTGGTATTGATAAATGATAAAACTGATTTATGCTAATTTTGACGTCCTTATAGTTTTTATGATTTTACTAAAAATAAAAGCATTTTTTGTAGAATCCATGCCAAAAATTCTTGGAACTATTTAGATACATTATATTTTTATCCCTGACATGCTTATAATACTTCATGTGTATAAAATCATTTAATCGAGTATGTATTCATTTAGTCGATATTAAATTGAGGCACGTAACATTGTGCATATTTATATATTATTTATTTAATTTATTGATTTTACTTTGTAAATGAATTTAGAAATTTACTTTTACTTTAGACAATGACATAAATAAAAATATTGTAAATTTCAAGGTTATTTTAGAAAAACTATTCATTAAACCAAGGTCAAAAATTATAATTTCATAGTTTATTAATTTAAGCAACAAATCAAATATTTTCATTTAGGCTCAAAATGAAATGAATAGATAAGAAAAAGTAGGAATCAAGACTTTTGCCTATAATTCGCCCATTTGACAAAATTCTTCATCATTTTCATTTCTTCTCCAAGTTTCTTCAAGCTTCCACCAAATTCCATCATCTTCCTCCTTCATTTCTCTTATCTTTCACCATTGAGAAACCATTAAAATACTTCAAAAAATTTGCAAAAAAGATCTTATAACCATAACCAAACCTAGATCAAGTCATAAATACTTAAAAATCCTTTATTTCCAATTAGCTTTATTGGTGAAAAAATTGAAAGAAAATTTAAGAAAAGGGGGTTTTAAACTTAAAAGGTTTTGGTAAGTTTCTTGACCATTATTTATATTTAGAAGTATGTTAGATAATCAATAGGAAGCATGTAAGAAAATTTTGAATTTGAACCCTAGAAAATCAAAATTTTAGTATGTATGTGTGCTTATATTTTAATTTTATTTTATGATGAATTGATGATTATGTGAATATTTGTTAAAGAATGATGTATGTTAATATGTGTCTATGATGTATTTTGATGTTTTGAATGGATGTAGGTTTAAAGGTTATTGTAGGAAGAATTAGAATTTAACATATGTATAAGTAAGAAATATGTATGAATTGAATTTAGTTGAACTGTATCTTATGATTCTAGGCCATATTAAACAATTTTAATATATAAGAATAGGATTTAAATGAATGTTTATGGCGTAGGAAAAAAGTGGGCTATAAATTAGTAAAAAATAGTATAAATTATGAATTTTTAAAAAATTTTATGCACAATAACCAAAAGTTTGATAAATTGATATAATGTTGTGTAATAATTTAAATTTTATTTGATAAGAATTTAGTAAAAAATGGAATTTAAAATATTAAGCATAGAAATTGGTTTATATATATATGCGCACGCACACTCATATTGGTATAATGAATAAATTTATAGATTAATGTTAATGCCTTAATAATCTTTGACTAGGAACTTATGCATCACATTTATTATATATGGGGTTACGTTTTCATATTTTTGGCATATTAACAGCATATATATATATATATATATATAATATTTATTATGATATGAAAAAATCAGAGAAGATCCCCGCTCAGCAAAGGAATTAATTTTGGTAGTGGTTACCTTTCTATGAACTGTGAAAAGATAAATTTTTTTTTTTTTGATGATATGAATTTAATGTTTTATATGTATCAATATGCTTTTAATGTTTTTTTCTTGATAAAATAAGCTTAAACATTTGATTGCTCTATGAAATTATATTTATGAATTATTTTATATGTATAGTTTTAAAATGATAGAGTAAAAGTAGATTTGTATGAAAAGATAATTGAAGATTGAGTAAGTTATTTATGAATGGGTGTTTTAATGAGTATGATGTGGGAATCAATTTATCATCTGATGATTTGATGAGTATAATGTGAAGATGTGTTTATGATTTTCATGATTGACTTTGGTATAAGTACTTGATTGTGAGTACAGTTGTATGTAGATATAGATATGATACATTGATATATACACTTTTTTCTCTTACTAGAGATAGAGTATGAGAGTAATTATTTTCTTTTTATCACTTATGAAGGGATAAAGAAATGGGCACTATATAGCAAAGTATATAATACCATACTTTATATCCGAACTAACACTAACGAGTGGGTTTAATAATTTTATTATATATAAATATGTAAAAATTCTCATTAGCGAGTCTCGATATGCTAACAAAAGAGCTACTAATAGATGTCTCAGAAAATAATTTTCAAGCAAGTTTAGATTTAATTAAAACATCCATAAAAATAAATGTGAGAATATTTTCTATGAATAGTTTGAATATAAATAATTGATTGAATTTTATAAATTATATAATTTTAAATATGATACTCTTATTTCAATATTGAAATTTTATTTCACTACTATCCATTTATTCACTAAGTAATTATTCACCCTTTTGTTTTTATTTTTAAAAAATATTTTTAGATTAAATAGTTTTTAAGGAGGTTATGATTCCTACCTTGAACAATTAATTGATGGTAAATATTTTGTTAGAAAATTATTAAATATATAGAATTCATCATGATTATGTATAAAAATTTTGTATAAGGGATTCAAAACTTTTGTAAATATTATTAGGTTGCTTGAAATATTTTGGCCATAAATATTATATATGTCCAGTGGTTTTATGCATATTCGATATTATAGGCAATATACATTTGTGTAAGTTATCAGTAAAAGGTGATTCTCATGGGTATGTAGCATTTGTTACATGCTCGAATTATGGTTCAGGGCATGACACTTTTGAGCAAGCCCTCTTAGAGACAAAATTATAGTATTCTTAAAAAGCTTTCCAACGAATGCTTATACAACTAATTTGAAGTTTAATTGCTATGTTAAAAATAACCATATTTTTTTTTCTTATTTTTTACTATTTAAATCTTTGAATCCGTGCCATAGCTTTAGGATTTAGCATTGCAACATGGGAGCTTCTATTTACAAAATCTTGATTTTACTGTAGCACACTCGCACTAGAAACTTAAAGCCACAACATTGAACAATTTATTCCTTAATTTTCTAAGTCAATTTAAATTCCCAAATAACTTTTAAATTGAATAATTCAAAAACCATTAGAAAGGCTAGAGAGTTTATTTTATTATCTAAAAGTATACTTTTTAGAATTTTAACCCAATAATTTAAAATATTATCAAACTACCCTTAAAAATCAATTTTAACTCAAAACCTTACTAGTTGCTATAAATTATTTTGTATTAGTTTGAGCCTTAATCTATAGGTCAATTTAGGGGGTTCTATGTTTATCATGTATATATATGTCATATTGGGGATAAATGAACATTTCATTAGAATTTGGTTTCTAATAAAAAAAGCATATTATATTCTTTAAAGGCAAACATTTCAAGAATAGACCAATGTTAAATGCAGACTAGTAGGAAAGCGTATACTCTTTCTTAAATTATGAGTGAATCATGTACAATATTTTATTCATTTAAAAACTGTTTTAAATAGTATGATTTTATTTTTATAAATTGTTTTAAATCGTTTCTAAGCTATCAAGATGCTACGTTAGTATATATAAGTGAATTAACATTAACTCAAGCTTGTGGATTGTACATTTCTATTATTTGACATATTTATGACTATGATTTATGAAATGACCTTGAGATATTATATATATATATATATATATTGAAATGATTTGATCTATATATTGATTTATGGCTGATGACAACAGCGAACAAATATTGGTATTAGTATTTGTGTAGTACTAAAGAAAATAACCCATGGATGAATCTATTGTAAAGGCCATACAAGTAATTAGCCATTAGGTGGGGCTAGTATAAGGGAGTTGTATAACTCACCTAGTGAAAGATATTGCAAGGACAATCACAGTTATCATCACAAGACTACTTGGGTTAATGCTAGTAAGTTGGGTTATGATTTAATGCTTTATAAATTGAGTTTAAAAACCAAAATTTAGATAAATTTTTAAAATAGATTTTATATAATTTAACAGTTTTATGATTTTTCATTTAACAAACTCATTAGTGGCCTTAACTATCTAGTAAGGCCAGGGTGACAATTTAAGAAATGACAAATAAACTCGATCTTTTATAAAAGAAATAAACATAGGCTTAAACATCCATTTGATAAATGTTTTTAGTTGCATAACTAATTTCAATAACAATGTGATATTGCTAAGAAAATGAGTATAATTTATAAATTATTTTAGTACCATAATATCTCTAAACCTTTTGAGTTATATATTGCCTATGATTTACTTATTGAGTATATTTTAGACTCACTCTCTTCCTTTTCTCTATTTCAGGTTAAGTCTTACAATGGATACGTCACTACAAAGGTGGACAAAGTTAACATTACATTTCCTTTGGTATAAGTTTTCTACTCATCCTATGGTTCTTATGGTACATTGACATGTTTTCACATAATACTTTGATATTTGGCAAATGTTTTCACATAATACTTTGATATTTTATAATATATACTTTTCATATTATTTAAAATTCAAATATTTTATTTATTCTCTTTTTTAAAACTTTTATAAGTTCATATGCTATAAGTGATTTTTAAGCATAATGATAAGTGTGTTTTCTAATTATTTGAATAATGTGCATAATTCTTAACCTAGCAAGCTTTTGGAAGATGTTCCATGCTAATGGAGTATATCTTCATTATAAAAAATAAGTGTGTGACATGTGTTGACTTTAATTAATAAAAAAATAAGCGTAATTGATATTACATAATTTTTTTTTAGATTTTACGGCTTTAACATTATTATAGTTTCAAATTTTTAAGTACAAATATAATTCACATGCATATTTTATGCTTGTTGGCTAATAAAAAATAATTCAAGAGATTGCTTATGGGTTGAGGATAAAAAAACTTTGCAATATATCATTTTTTTTTAAAAATAATGTTGTATTTTTTATTAAAACATTGAATATCATATAGAATTATTTTTTCTATTATTTTTATTTATATATTCATATAAAAAATTTGATAATTTTTTAATGTTAAAATTTTGATAGATAAAGAATTTTGTCATGTCCTTTCTTCTTACGTCTTGTTTCTAAATTCTAATTAAATAAAATTTGCAATAAAAAATTCAATAAACTCTAGTTAGTGATAATATAAAGCAATCAAACAAAAACAATTATTTTTTTAGTTTTTATTTTACTTTATTGCGACCTTTATTAGATTAAAAGTAACTTTTGGAATGTAAAAAATTTTGATGGAGAGAAAATAAATAAAGAGATTTTGTGAGAAGAAAAATAATAGATAAAAGAAAAAAATAAGTGATGCACTAAAGAATGAACAAATTAAATAAGTGAGTGAGAAATTAGGATGAGAGATATCATCACTTGATAAAACATAAAAATAAAAAAGACGTAAAGACACTATCTAATTAAATAAAAAAATTCTATTTATTTATTACATTTAATCTTTAACACTAGTATATAAAAAATTGTATAAAATTAAGAAGTTCTTTTACCATGTGTGTATATAAGTAAAAGAATAAGAAACTGCTTAATTTTATATAAATTTTTAATTTTTATGTTAAATTTTATTAACAGCTAAGATTAAATTGACTTAATGACCTAAGTTATTAATGATAAAGAATTAATGAATTTTCTCTTTTCTTTCTTTTTAATCTTTTCTTCTTCCTAGAGGAGGTACAATAATGAAAAAAGAGAAAAGAGAAAAGAGAAAATGTATTCATTACTTATTATTTATAACTTAGGTCATCAACCTCCTCTAATCCTAATTGTTACTAAAATTCTAATTGAAAGGTTCAAAAATAGTTAAAACCTGTAAATAATTAATATCTTAGTTTTTCTACTTAAATTTTTGAGACTTCTCATTTTCAAGTTTAGGATTCTGTATATTGTATATTATTTTCTCTTTTAAAAAATAATTAATGAAAGTTAAAAAATACGTGGAAATCATATAATTCAAGGTTTTTTTATTATTATATTGATTAGGGGTTATTATTAGATATTAATCCTGAGATTTGTAGTAATTTTATTTTATAATAAATTTTATAAAAATAAATAGGTTGTTATGTATTCTATCAATACCCCTAAATTTGACATGTATTTTGATAGGTTGGATACTTCCAAAAATTAAGACCTGTAAATAATATTTTAAATACTCATAAAAGAGTTTGCAAATCTAATGACTTTATCTCAATATCAATATACAAATATTAATGGTCCATAGTCTATTTAGTAACTTAAAACTATGTATATATTTTCTTAAATTCATACAAATACAAAATTTGACAAAAATCCTTCAAATCTCGTCCTTTACTTCATTCATAATTAGAAAGTAGGGTTGAGTTAATGTCTAATAAATATTTATATACAATAAAAAATTTTTAAAAATTAAAAATAAACAACAAATAGTATCTTTTCTAAACATAAATAATACACAATTAATAATATTTAAGAGATTTTAAAACAAGATTCCTTATAAGATATCATAATGTCAAAGTATATTTCATTTAATTACTTTCATACTTATTTTAAGGTTATTATTCATAAGTATTGCTACCCCAATAACTAGTGTATTTTAAAGACATTATTTTTAGTAACAACTGCCTTAATAGTTAGAGTATTTTAGAAACACTATTTTAAGAATTGTTGCCTTACTTAATTTTCTATTTGCGAACTTTCACTACGAGATAAAAATTATATTCATATTACCTAATTTCTTATCTGTAGATTTTAATTATGGGACATAAATCATGTCTTTATCAAAGCATTAACAACCATATTTTCAATGCATATTTAATAAACTGCTTAATTAATGAAAATAACAATACTTGAAATTTTTCAATAAAATTATAGAAAATTAATCTTATTGATTTAAAAAAATATTTTAATCAATTCATGTTTAAACATAACACATGCAATTAAAATTCTATTGTTAAATTCATATAAATAAAATTCTTATAAAAATATATATATAAATTGAGTTCAATAAATAATCAATTAAATCACACATATATACATTAAAAAAATGAATTTGCATATGTTTAAACTTCGAAGAAAACAAACACTTTTTAATTTTCTAAAACTAAAATTATGCCAACTACATATGAATATCTACTTTACTACACAATAAGTAGAATTCAAACTTCTACCAATTTACTAGTTTTTCTAAAATTACTTCATAATATCAAAAAAGCAATATAAATACTAATTTAAATTGTAGCAAAAATTAAACTATTAAATCAATATCTTAAAATTATATCTACAAATGAATTTCTAATACTAAGATTATTAACGCAATTAACATTTAAATCAATATCTTAAAATTATATCTATAAACGAATTTCTAATATTGAGATTATTAAAATAATTAACATTTATCTTATATCTAAAATTAAATATTAAAATTAATAAAAGTAAAATTAATATAAATATATCACTGTTGGATTTTTCCCTCTTCTATTTTTTTTTCTTTTTTTTCTTTTCTATCTTGACTTTACTTGCTTTATATCTCTTCTTTCTTAATTTAATTCAAATTGTAATGTAAAACAAGTAGTTAATATTTTATATATATATAAAATTTCCAATAACTCAGGGGATAAAGCAAGTAGGTATTAGTTGCTTACTTCATCTCTTTTATTCCTAAAATATATCGTGTGTTACATAGTTAATTTGCTTTTATATTATTTCAAATATAAATTAATTAACAAAAAATAAATATATTCTTAATTTGCTTATTTTTTAGAAGTAAAATTTTAATTTATTCAACCTTTTTTTACTTTTTAATTTATTTATATTAGTACTAATTTATATTCTAAATTTTTAATAATATAAAATTTTAATTAATTAAAAGTTAAATGTCATCAATATTTTATTATATTACTTAAAAATAGTTTATAGTATATTTTAAAATTTTACAATACAATTATTATGGCAAAAAAATTCTAAATAATAAATTTAGAATATATTAATGGAGTTTTATCATTATTAATTAATACCATTGGAATATTTACATAATAAAGCTATATTTTTAATATAAAGTATAAATTCTATATGAAATAGTAGTTAATTCTAAATTAATTTATTAGAGAATTAATATATGCACACATATACATCATTCATCAATTCATGATCAAATTCAGATATCATATCACATTTAGGTTGTGTCATATTTGTATCATGTTAAAAGAGGTTAATCCAAACCCAACCTATTTAATAATTATGTTAAAAAAAATAAAAAACTCTAAACCAACATCATTATTAAGTAGTTAAACGAATTGTAATTGTATCATCTGTTTAATATTTTTATTTATATTTAATATATTTTTATAACATTTATGATAATTTTTTTTTTCAAAATGCTAATCATTTTTATTCTAAATATAAGTAAATATCACTTACAAATGGATAAATATAACTATAAATTTTTAAAATAGAGAATCTCTAAAATAAATTTATTAAATTTAAAAATTAGTTAGTATGATATAGTTATTTAGATAGTTAATCTTATCATAATTCATATGACAAGAATTTTAAAATGAATAATTATGTTGTATCGTGTCACTTATTTAAAAATTATGTTATTTTATCTCATTACAAACGTACAAATTTTATATTATGTTTTGTGTCGAATTAATAAAATCGTGTTAAAAATTGCTAACTCTAGTAGAGGGGTAGATAAGTGTGTATTTTTATAATCTTTTTACAAAGTAAAATTACTACAAATATGCATAAAAGTATATGATAAATCCCTATTGATTGATTAACGCTTAGCCAAGTAGTCAAGAAGAATTAATTTTCTCCTTAAATAAAACGAGAGTGGAAAATAGCTCTAATATAAGTAATAAAAGTAATAAAAGTAATTTTGTAGGAAATGACTTGAAGCTATCTTTGCAATGCAATGCAATCATAATCAAGGCTTTTCAAAGAATATTATAGGATATATTTAGAATTGTTAAATTTCTAATTAATTAGTTTTAAAAGCAAAATAATAAAAACTATTTATTAAACGCTTATCATTGAACTTTTCACCTATGCATTCGTCTAACAATTTTTATGTAATAATAATTGTAGTTGCAAAACACCTTAATTCTTAAAATATTTTATAAAAATAGAAAATAGGATGTTTTCTTTTCTCAACTTAATTATTTATATTTTAAATATTTTTAATACACACACATATCATCATCCATACATCATTAATATTTAACGGTCTTTTCAATTATAAATTATATGCATATATATGTGGGATAAATTTTATATTATCTTTATTGGTTTGATAATATTCAATTATTTCAATATTTTCAAAAATAGTTATTAGGACTTAAGCCATTAGCATCTTTTGTTAATTTCAAATATTAAAAAGGTAAATTAATTTTTTTCGATTCAAATAATAGTGACATATTTTTTTTTACACCCATTTATTGTAATTTATCATTTTGTACTATTTTACTTTAATTGTTAATTAAAATAAAAGACCAAAAAATAATCCTAGGTCTCCCATACAGAGCCAGTAGTCTCGCATGGCCAGTGTCGTTTACTTGTATCAAAGAAGGGAGAATAAGGAATAAAATTAAAATATATATTTATTTTATTTAATTTTAATTTCATATATTATTTTTAATTTCAGTGTTTAGAAGATCCTAAATTATATCACCACCACTTATAACAACAATATATGTGTGCGTACGCGTGCATGCACTCGCGTGCGCACACACACATATATGTAAAATAAATAATAAATTCATAAAGAATAAATAAAATAATTAAAAAGTATAATTGATAAGTATTCTATAGGTTCATTTTAGTAAAAATGTTTGATGAATTAGATTTAGTATTAAAAAGGAAAGACATAGGTTTTAAAATAAATAATTTTACATTAAAGGAGTGTGTATTATATGAACATCCAGAGTAATAAAATTTTAATTTTTTATGTTAAATTATNATTAAAATAATAAAAATTAATATAAATCACGCAATAATTTTATAGTAATGTAATATTAATTTATATTTTATAATATATATAATTTACATTTCTAGTACTATTTTATAGTTGTATTATTTAGTAGTTTTTTCTATTATTATTAAAATACTATCTATGTATAGTATCATATCGGACCCAAATATGCCGCAGGATGACTTTGGGTACAAAGTTTGATGCAAGAGAGAATCTTTTTTTATTTATTTATTTATATCGGTTTCTTTAATGGAATAAGACATGTAAAATAATACTTTTACGCCATATTCCCATTCTCGAAGTCCACTTTTGAGCCTTTTAAGGCATGAAATGCGGAGGGGAGATTCTTATCCTTTAAAGTGCTAATAATGATAATTTAGATCAAAATGGATATCATAACTCCCTCCTGATTTTAGTGCTCTTTAATAATTCGAGCCTTCACCGCTTTCTCTCTAAAGTGTTCTATGATAAAGTATGTATTCGATTTTAATCTCAGTAATTATTGACCGACGTGGAAAACATAAAAAGGCAATCCACTTGCTGCGAAGCCAAAACAAACTATTATCAGTATGTATAAGTAATGTCAGTGTTTATATAAGTTTTTAATAAAATATAAATTTATAAATATCAATATTAATAAAAAAATCTATGTATGCCACTTATTTTCCCACTAAAACAAGATACGCCCAATGAAATGGTCTCATTAATTGTGTGATTGTCAGACTAAAAGTTAAGAAAGAAAAGCAAGAAACGGGAATAATGCGATATGGTCGGTCTTAGGATTGGAAATAGCATAAACATACAGGGAAAACAACAGTCACAACAGGTCCTCGCCAATTATTTGGTGCGTGACTGGACTGTGATGGCTCCAACTGCAAAGCAGATATGATGTGCAAATCTCAAATCTCATTAGTATTTCAAAGTCCATGTGCACACCAGGGCTTTGCTTCTACTTTTGTCTCTCTTTTGTAATTATATACATGGATGCAATTTGTAGGCCATCCCCGTCTTGTTTTCGTGAAATAAAGTACTACTTTCGATCCTCATCTATACTTGTTTTAATTAATAAAATAGAATTTTATAGTAGACAATAATATTATATAAAAACATTGAGCAGACATTATTATTAATACACACATAGCCCATTTTTTTTAACTTGCCAGAGCTTAAATTTGAAGGAATTTTTTTTATTATTTTTAGGTGTTTGTGCTTAAATTTGAGATAATAAATACAAACACGTTGATTTGTTTTGATTACGGGACTTTGAATAAAACACTACTGATGATGTATTGTTTGGTTCAGGAGAAGGGTTGATAAGGATTTGTACAATGGTTGATCAAAGGAGTTGAAATAATACTACTTTTATAACGCACTTAATTTAAAGTTTTGAATAATATTAGAATATTTACAAAGTTTGTATAAGTATGAAAAATTTTATATAACCTAAAAGAATTTATAAATAATCAATTAGTCAAATATTTTTAATCATAAATAATTACGAATCTCTAACAATAAATTTTGAAATTAAAAAATAAAACAAAAGAAAATTTTAAAAAATTTTAATGCTTAGAGAATTAAGTGACAGTAGAAACTCGGCCAAATTTATCTTCTAAATACACTAATTCTTTAATTATCTGGAATCATAATAAAATATAGTAAATTTTAAACTTAGTAAGTATGTTAGTTTTTTGTATACATAAAATACATAGATACTTACATATAATGTATCTATATATAATGTATGCACATGATATGTTATAAAATGAAATTATATTCATTTCAAAAATTTCGTAACATTTGATTACTATATAAATTTTTTTTAAATATTTTAGGAATATTTTTCTTCGTATTACTTTTTAGTAGAACTTTACATATTACTTATTACTGAATGAGTTAATATTACTCATTAATAATATACTATATGCAGGATAAGCATAATTGAGGTATAATTTTTTTTTGAAAAAAATAATAAACACTCATATTCAAAAGTAAAAGCCACATTCTCACTTTGATTATTAGTGAGTCCTTTCACTTGCACAAATAGTTTTCCATACAAATATGAAGATTGCTACACTCAAGAGTACTTTCAAAAGTCTCTCTAATATCATTTGGAATACCGAATAATAACAATAATAGCAAATTCAAAGAAATAGCTATACTAAACAATAAAAGTTTTACATAATTTATAATTGCCTATTAAGAAAGTAATGAAATTTAATATCCTAACATACAAAACTTATCTTTTATAAGTACTTTTCTTACAACATCACTTTCTCATTACTTTAAATATAATATATATATTCATACTTAAATGTTAATACATGTGATATAAAAGTAATCATAATAATATAATTATGAACAATTATGATTACAATGACACATATATTTATAAAAGGTCACATCAATATATAATACTGTCAAAACAATATTTTAATAAAAATTTATGACTAAAAAATATTTTTAAAAATACGTTCAAAAATATGCATGCGTTTATTATAATTTTTTAAAAAAAGTCTAATATACTTATTTCTTGATGGCCATAAAAAGGTTAATTTAAGTGTTTTGATCTATAATGAAAAAAATTTGTATTTATAAAACTCCTATACACTTTTACAAAACACATATAATCTCATTATATTTCAAATTCCTTATAAAACTAAATCTTTTCATAGTTTAAATTTAATCATTTATCTTGACAATATTATACTATATACTAAGTAATTTTCTATCATTGTTTTTTAAAAAATATAATGTTTCCTCAAATGTTATAAAATCTTGCACTGATAATAAAGATTTCTAGATAGTAAATTATTAAAATTTTTGATTTTAAATTCATAATGTAACTATTTAAAATAAATTTTATTTTCAAAAAGTCAAATTCTGTAAAACAGAAATTAACAATAAGTTATTTTTATTCAAAATTTTATAACAAATTATAGATATAAAATTTTGCTCTGAAAATTTATATAATAAATTAGACATAATTAAAAATAAGTATATAAAATTTTATAATTTTTTAAAATATTTTGATCGACTAAAATAATTTTGTCATTTAGTTATTGTATAAAAATGAGTAATTTTCTGCACTTTAGAGTTAGATTTAGAAAATTATTAAAAACTGAAAACACAATAATTTTTAATCAAACGAAATTTATAATAATTCTAAATAATTTTTGTGAATTTGAAATATATAATTTTATAAAATTCACAAATTAAGTTACTATCATAATATTATCTCTGTAAAAATTTTATTTTTTTTTAATTATTTCTCCACAAATAAAAATTTTATAATTTCTTAATCATGAAAATTTAACCCTAACATTACAATTTGATTATAAGTTTCAATCATCATATTTTATAAAACTTAAATAATAAAATTACTTATCAATAATAACAAATTATTAATCCAAACACCAGTACAAAATAAAGAAAAAAATTTATTATTTATCTTTTGCCTTTTTCTTTTTTTTTTCTTACTCTTGTCCTCTTTCTTTTTCTCAAATACGTTAAAATTCTAAATACAAATCAACCTTCTATTTATAATAATGTAAAATATCAATTTAGTCCCTAGTTTGACTCCAAATTTATAATTTATTTTTAAAATATTTAATTATTTCTCATATAACACATGTATCCTCAAAAACATAATTTATCATCTATATATAAAAATATAATATTTATTAAAGAAAAAGATGGTGTTCCATCTTTAGTAGCTATAACCATCTCAACATCTTAGGCAAGTTTAGGAGAGACATCAACATTGCTAAATCTTGAATCATACTATTTACTTCTTGATTATGGTTTACTTCTTAATTATGGTACTAGAGTGGCTGTGACAAAGTATAGGTCAGCATGCTAGAAAGAAAGATTGAAATTGTTCTAAGGTATAGTTGATGTATGACAAATATTGATTGGTAATGATTTTGTTCATAAAGACATAAGAATATTATATTGTCAACAAGGCAAAAACAAAATTTGGAACTCTCATTTGAAAAAACTTTCTCTTAAAAAGAGAAAAAAAAATTAATAAGCTTTTTCTTATCTAGCAACTAAGGCTACAATAAATATAGCATCCTAAAACCCTAAACCAGAAAGGAGTGAAAATACTAACTTAAGTAGGAATTCTAAACTAACTAGAATTTAAAGTAATGATAAATAAATAATGAATAAATGCTAAACTAAGTAGAATTTAGAGTAATTCTAAAAAATGTTAAAAAAATATTAAGTAGGAAATAATAAAATAGTAAAGTATTTGTGAACCTTGTAAGATTTGTCTTGAACTTGAATGTGCTATGCCATTAGTGTTTTCCATCATTCTTCTTCACTTGAAAGGATTTCGTCCCTAAATTATCATAAAATTCAACTTTTGAATGATAGATAGATAGATCAATTGCATTGAATGTCTTGGATATGCCTATATTTGCAGGTAAGTTGACTACATTGAAGCTTTAATCATTGATCCATTTTATAACGTTAAATGAACCATAACATTTTTGCCTCAATTGGCCATGAAAACCTACTAATATTCTTTTTGATGTGAACCTTTAGATGAAGTTGTTTTTAAAGCTATAAAAAATTTAATCAAAACACCAAGAAAGCTAAAATCTAAATTCAAGAATTTAAACCCATTGAATACTTGATTTAAAAACCCAAGTTAAGGTGAACATCACAAAGTATTGATCTTTGATAACTTCTTATAAAAGTATAATGAAGAACGTTAAGAGAAGTAAACCCATGGCTACTATATATTTTTTGTTCAACATATGACCTCAAAGTTTGTTCCCTTGTTATTTATATTATAATACAAAAACTATATTAAAGTAGGTAAGGCTAAAAAAATCCTAAACTATTAGAAAATTACATTATCTAATTAATAAATTAAAATAAGCCAATATAAATAAACCCTTGAGCCAAAATTAAATAACCCAAAAATAAAATAGTCCTTTTTTAAAGACATGGCTTGTCACATGCCTTGCACATAACTTAGCCTTACGTGCCTTGCACATGACCTATTAAAGCTTTGTGCCTAAATATTTTTACTCAGCCAAATTTACATCAAATCAAACTCAAAATTAATCCTCAGCTGTTTCATGAGCCCAAAATACATGATACAAAGTATGGTATAATTTTGAGATTATTTCGATGTAGTTCCCAAGCTTGGTTGCCCTCATTGATAAACTCATTAAGTGTTAACTATAACTTCTTAGCTTAAGCCCTTATAATTGGACCTTGAGGAACTTGCAATCATTCTCATTGATATTGGTTACCATCACTTATGCAAATACACCTTCACCTTATCTCTTTCGTCAAATATTTGCTATGTCACTCTTTATTCTTCCTTAACATGACCAAAACTTGTCTAATATGATCAATGTACTCCAATACATTTTTAATGTAAATTAAAGTAATATCAAAATAAATAAGTATAAAGTGAGACATAAATGGTTTAAATACCTAGATTACGAGGTGCATGATAGTGCTTGGTACATTAAATAACCCAAAAAGCATAACCAACCACTTTTATAACCTATCTTTTATCTTGAAAGCTATCTTCCATTTATTTCCCAAGCGAATTCTAATTTGGTGATAACCATATGCAAATCTATCTTAGTTAATATTTTAGCACTGCTCAATTAATCATGTAAATCATTGAATTTAAGGATTAAAAATCGCTATCTCATTATTGTTTTATTGATATTATGGTTATCCACACATTTTCCAACTCCTATCTTTCTTAGAAGTGAACATGGATAAGCATATCACAAGCGTTAATACTTTCACTTATATGTCCTTTTTGTAATAGTTCATTTATCTTTCCCCTCAAGAATAAAAATTAGTGATGTTTTAAAATATTTTCCCGAATTTTACAAAAAATGTCCTCTTTAGCTCTAGGAATTATAATAAACTATAGTGACTAATAGCTCAGTAAGCAAACCAAATTTTTTAGCTTTCAAAACCAAAATATTTTTATCTGACATACAAATTTACTATTTATACTTATACAAAATGATGCAAATGAGTTTGGAAAGGGGTGAGCTTACTTTAAGTAGGATTCAGGTTGCTTGGGATAGAGCTTGTTTGCCCAAGGAAAATGGTCGTTTAAGGATATAGAAGTTGGAGCATTGGAATAAAGTGACTATGGTTAAGCACTTGTGGTTTCTTTGTTCAGGTTAAACTTCTTCTTAGATTTCTTCTTACTTATTGAGGAGGTGTATCTTTTTGGAAAGTTTTTGTTTGGAGGATTGTTTTTAGAGTTAAAGGAAGTTAATGCTTAAGAGTTGGATGCGTAGTAGAGTGAGGTTTAGGATAGGGAATAGGGAGAGGATTTCTTTTTGTTTTGACAATTGGAATATGTTGAGGATTTGTTTGTAAAGGTTAAAGGGGATAGGATTATTTATGATTCTGGTTTGGATAGGATGGTTTAATGGCTTCTATAATTGATTAGTCTACTTAGCGATGGCTTACTTTTCGATCATCTAGTCTTTTAGATATTATTCATGCTATGCTTGATGATTGGCTTCCTGATACATTAAGGAAGGATGAATTTATTTGTGAGAGGGATCTAAAAAATGTGTTTTTGGTTAGGAGTGTGTGGGAGGCTTTAAGATCTAGAGGTGCTTCTGTTGGTTATAATATGACTGTATGGTTCAGTAAGGCAATTGCAACACATGTTTTTCTTGTTTGGAAAATGATTCAAGGTGGTCTCTATACACAAAATAAGATATTGGCATTTCATATGATTCATTAGTCTGAGTGATTTCTTTGTGATAGTGATAGGAAGGATTTTGATCATTTATTTTTTAAGTGTTCCTATTCCTTTCATCTTTGGTCTTTTATATTGGCTAAATGTGATATTGATTAGAGTACTCAAGACTAGTTATAATCTCTCCTTTGGATAGAGCAGTTTACTAGTGATTCGCTATGTCATCTAATTATAAGATTCTCTATTGCTACGACAATTTATTACAATTGGAGGAAGAGAAATGTTCATTTGCATAATAGGGTTTCTTATACCCGTATTATTTGTAGAGATCATTTTATTGTTCATACTTGTGTAAGTTTGCTTAGGAAGTTGTTCCATCTTATGATAATAAGTGGCTCCGTCACTCTTGGTAACTATCCAATGAAATTTTTTGAAATCTCTTTAATGTTTTGTATGCTATGTCTTTTAGTTAATTTGCTGCCTTTTGGCTTTGTTTAGTTAGAAGGATCTATCCTCCTTAGCTTGGTTTTCTCTAAGGTATGCCCTTGTGCCTTTGTGTTTGTTTCCTTTTGGTTAAATATACTTATATTATCCAAAAAAATTAAAAAATGCAAATGAGTTAAGAGACTTATAAAATATTTTCTTTCTTTTCAAAGCACTTCTTTTTCTTTTATATAAAATTCTATATAAAACCTTAAGCTCAAATTATATTACAATTAGTTTAAAAACAAAACAACTTTTACTTCTTAATTTTTCATAATTTATTTCCTTAACAAAATACTCTAAATGTTTATAGAGACCATGTTGATATATAGCATTATTGAAATTTTAAGTTTTAAAGCATTCTAACATCTTTAAGTGCTAAAACTATTTTTTTTTTTGGACTTTATAAAATTCATAAATAGTTTTCAGCAACGAGACTACATATTTCAAAAATTCATAGCAAATTATTCTTAACTTTATAAAATGATAAAACTTCCCAAAATTATACTAGACATGTAACCAAAGTAGTATATCAAATTTCATAATTTTTGAAATGGTATAGACATGTTCAAATAAGTTCATAATTGATATACGTTTGTTTTGGCAAAATCAGTTTTGAAACTATCCTTTAGATGTCTAGAATCATATATCTAATATTTAGCTTTAACAAATATCTTTGCAAATTGTTATGCTTTTTGTACCAAACCTTATCAGCATAAATTTTTATTCAACTTCAGCAATATCTTACCTTAATCATGTCTTTTGAATACATATAATTATCAATAATTAAATTATCTTTATGATTTTGAATTCCTCCTTTGAAATCTTCTTTAACCTTTAGAAAATATTCTTTCCTAAAAAACATAAAAATAAACTATCATACTAACCTCATGTATTTATAGCACAAGTTTCCTTTTTGCTCAAAGAATTCAATCTTTATAAAATCCTTATTAATGAATCCTTGTCAAACTCTTAAATTAATAATTTCTTATTCTTGAATAATTCTTATTTTAACTTATTATGATTTGGGTCATGTTCTTCATTATCAAACTAAACTCATAAAACAAGTCTATAGCACTTAGCTAATCCAATAATATATCCCATAATTCAGAATAATAATTTTAAATCAATGTCAAATATTTCACATTCTAAATTCATAAAATAGCCATAACTTATATTTCAAGTGTCATAAAAAGTAATACCTTAACTAATTTCATTGCATTTTTAAGGAAAAAAAATAGAGATGCTTTGAAATATTTTATTTTATTTTTTATGAAAACGATAATGCTTTAAATTTTTTCTTTTTATAATTTTTACGAAAGAAGGTAATGCTTGAAAGGCTTATACAGTATTTTAGCAAAAATGATGATATTTTATAGCATTTTTGACAAAAAATGGCACACTTTTAAGCATTTTATTTATTTATTTTTTAAAACAGTGATGTTTTAAAGTATTGAATAATTTTGGTTTTTTGTTTTTTGCAAAAACAATGATTTTTAGGGCTTTTAATTGTTTTTTTGAAAAAAAAAGTGATATTTTAAAGTATTTTATAGGGTTAATGGCAAAAAAAGTGTCTTTTTAAGATGTTTTGGCAAAGATGGTGATGTTTTAAAGTATTTTATCGCATTTTGCATGAATGATGAAATTTGAAAGTATTATATAGTAGTTTTAGTGAAAAAAAAAAATTGTCTTTTAAACCGATTTTGGCAACAAAAGTGATGATGCTTTAATGCATTTTGAAAAAAACAATGATATTTTATAGTATTTTTGGTAAAAAAAAACGATGATGATTTAAGGCATTCATAGCGTTTTCCTTGAAAAATGGTGATGTTTTAAAATATTTCAATTAATTTTTGCAAAAACAATAACGTTTGAAAGTATTTTATATTATTTTCAACAAAAAAGATAATATTTGAAAGCATTTTCTACCATTTTGGGAATACCTATAATTTTTTAAAGTATTATATAGTGTTTTGGCAAAACATTGATGTTTTAAAGTATTTCATATTAGAAATGGTAATATTAAAGTGTGTTATTACTTTTTAAGAAAAAATAGTAATGTTTTAAGGTATTTTATAGTGTTAATGACAAAGATGCTTATGTTTTAAGGCATTTTATTTTAATTTTAAAAAAAATGGTGACATTTGAAAGACTTTTCTCACATTTTGCAAAAAATGGTGATCTTTAAAAGCATTATATAATATATTTGAAAAAAAGATTATATTTTAAATCATTTTTTACGACAACAATGACACTTTAAATTATTTTATTTTATTTTTAGAAAAAAAGAGATATTTTAAAGTATTTTATTTTATTTTTTGTGAAAAGCATAATGTTTTAAATAATGTTTTATGATTTTTTTGTAAAAATGGTGATACTTGAAAGTATTATATAGTGATTTTGGTAATTTATTGTAAAACTTGTATAAAATTTTTTAGAACTATATAGGTGTATTATATTTTCATTCATGATATATTTATGGTATCATGTCCCCAAACTTAGATTTAATAGAATAATTTAAACTAATAGATTATAGTTCTAGACATTTTGACAAAATTTTCTCCACAATGTCAATACTACAAATGTAAACTTACAAATTTTAAATTTTTATAATTCTCTTAATATCCTTTATGAAATTTTAAACTACCACCACAACAAAATTCCTCGTATCAAAACTTAATACATCATTTTAACTAAATATATACTATTTCTAATTTACTTACAACTTTCTAACACATACGATATATACAACAAAATATCTTTATAAAATAAATCTAATTAAAAGGATTATGTTTTTCCTATGTTTACCTATCTTATGTTATTCCAAAAGTATTTAAAAAGTAAGAAGTGAGCTGGAGTTTCATAAATATTCATATATAACTAAGAGTTCTTAAAAAATTAAAATAATTATATTTCTAATTATTTAGACTATAAATAAATATAAATAAGTATAAATGAGTATAAATAATAGTAATAAAATAACAATATTGTTTAGTTATCACTATGTACAATGTATAGTTTTGAGGCTATATTCTTAGAGACTAGCATCATGTATAACTTGTGTATTTTAGGGACTTTATACTTAGGAATCGCCATCTATAATTTCAAATTTATGAGTTTTTATCGTAAGATTAAAATTAGGTCCATAATCATCGATGCTAAACAAAAGATCATAGGGCATTCTATAATTCAATCACATACAGTAATAATAAATGAATCAATTTGAGGGCGTCCTTTTAAAATTTTCACTAATTCCTCCTCCTTCTTGTTATTGCTATCTAGTACTATTTTTACAAAATATAACACAAATCACTAAAATAAACTAATAATTTGTATTACTTCTATTAGAGTATAAATAAGTTAATAACCTAAAATTAAATTAAAATTCAATTTAAAAAATTCTAGAATTTCAGACTTTTAAAGTAAAAATTAATAATAATAAATTATAAAAAGTCTATAAAATATAATAATTATAAAATATTTCAAAAATATTTATGCTCAAAGCTCAAAATTTTTAAAATTTATAATTTTATCTTAAATTATAAAAATTTATGTTATGACTGAAAATCTCTAACTATTTGCATATAAAATCTCTAATTTATAAAATAATACAAAATTTTAGTATTTTTGCACTTTTACTCCCAATCAAAATTTCACAAATTTATCGATTAAATTATCAAATTCAACCCAAAATCTATTAATTTAGAATTCAAAAACTTAAAATAATAGTAATTTTAACTTTTAAACTATTAAAATAAAATCTATCTCTAATTTTTAATAATTTTTACATTAAATATAAATATTTTTCTTTTAAAATAAAGCAAAAGTAAAGATATTACTTAAATCTCTTCTCTTTTTTTCCTTTTCTTCCTCCTTTGTTTTCCCTTTCTTCTTGTCTTCTTCTCTTTCTTTTTTTTTTCTCTCTATTTCCCTCCTCTTTTTTCTTTTCTTTCTTCTTTCTTCTCAAGGCTTTTATAATATTTTTCTCAATTCTAATCCAATTTCATGGTTATCTACACATATTTATACTTAGAAATGTGGCAAAAACAAAAAAAAAAAATGGGCTCAAAGAAATTAAAAAATTTTGGGCCTAAATTTTATTTTTAATGGTCTTAGGTATTACATCCGACATATTATGCATATAAAAGTATTTAATAAAACATATGTTCATTTAGTTGACAATAAATCGAGGCACGTAACATTATCTATATTTTGTATGTTATTTATTTAATTTCTTGATTTTACTTTCTAAGTAAATTTAGAAAATTAATTTTTTTTAAAAATGACATTAATAAAAATGTTGTAAACTTCAAGGTTATTTTAAAAATTTTATTCTCATTAAAACAATAGTAAATTAGTGAAAATAAAACTCTTGCCTTGAAATTCCTCCATTTCGCTGGATTTTGCTTTATTTTTCATGCTTTTCAAGTTTTTTCAATTTTCCACCAAATTTCATCATCTTCCTTTTTCATTTCTCTCATCTCCTACCATTGATAACTACCAAAATACTTAAAAAAATTTGTAGAAAAATCCTATAGTCATAACCAAACATAGGTCAAGCCATAAACACTTATAAAATTATTTAATTCTAATTAGTTTTCTTGGTGAAAAAATTCAAGAAAAATTCAAGGAGAGAGATTTTGAGCTTAGGAAACTTGTGGAACTGAGACCATCGGTAGAGAACCCGTTCAGTAAGAAAACTTATCTTGGGAGTGATTATAAATAGATAAATATATTTTTAAATATTTTTCAATGATATGAATTAAATATTTTGTGAATATAAATTTATTTTTAATATTTTGTGATAAAATTAATTTAAATGTTTGATTATTCTATTAATTTAGATTTATGAATTTCTTTATAAATATGAATTTAAGATATCAAACTAATAGTGAATTTATAAGAAAATATGATTAGAATTGTATATGTTATTACTTATAGATGTATATATTAATGAATATGATGTCAAATTATATTTATAATTTTGTGATTTAAGACTTAGTGGACGTGCTCAATTACGATTGTGTTTATGCACAGATGTTGATATGTTAAGCATTGATATATATACATTTTACTTTCTTATTAAAGATATAGTATAGAAGTGGTTATTTCTTCCTTATCGCCTATAAGAAGATAAAGAAGTGGGCACCATATAACAAAGTATTTGACATTACACTCCCTATTTGGGTTAACACTAATAAGTGAATACAATAATTTTACTTTATATACATATGTGATAATTTTCGTTAATAAATCTCGAAATGTCAACTAGAGGGTCACTAATAGATGTTTTGTAGGATAATTTTTAAGTGAGTTCAGATTTAATTTAAAACATCTATAAAAATAATTGTAACCATGTTTTTTTATGTATTGTTTGAATATAAATGATTGATTAAAATTTTATGAATTATATATTTTTAAATATGATACTCTTACTTCAATATTGAAATTTTAGTTAAATAACATCTATCTATTCACTAAGTGACTACTCGCCTTTCTATTTTTATTTTTTTAAAAAATATTTTTAAATTATGTAGTTCTAAAGAAGTTAAAGTTTTATCCTAGACAATTAACTAGTGGCGAGCATTTCATCAAAGAATAATTAGATATATAGTATTCTCCGTAATTATGTGTAGAAATGTTACAGAAATGATCCATATTATAGGGATTTTTTTAATAATTTGGTTGAGAATATTATATATATGTTATGTAGTTTTATACATATACAATACTGTAAGCCTTGCATATTTATATGTGTTACAATAAAAGGTAATTCTCATGGGTGTGTGGTAGTTGTTACATGCTTGGATTTAGGGTCTGAGGCATGACAATTTCATTGGTATCAGAGCTAAGGTTTCAAAAGCTAAATAAGTTTTATGATTCCCTTAGGATGAGTGTTAAATAACTTGATAAGAATTTCATTGTTTGCATATTATAGGAAATACAAAATGCCACCATAAAAAGGATGGAGATGACCTCGTAAAGTTATTAAGGATATCAGGATATTTGGCTTTCATACCTCTTAGTTTAAACAATTATAGTTGCTGCAACACCAAAAAGGTGTTGCAGCAAGGCTAAGTGCTTAAGTCTCTCCAAATATAACCACTAAAATGTCTAAAATTTGATCGACTTTTTGAATATTAGGATAACACAGCTTCAACCAACTACTTCTATTACTAAGAGAGTGTTTTGGGTTCGGTAGTTAGATGTGAGTTATTTTTTGGCACAGTAGATGCATTGGTAGCTAAGAATTATATATAAAATTTTCAAAAAATTTTTGAAAGTATGGGATTAGATGATGCCACGAAGTTAAACGTAGCGGTATAATTATTAGAAAAGAATGTACACACTTGGTGGGATAATATTAAGGGCCAATCTACTTCAATAAGAACTTGGTCTCATTTTTAGTAAGAATTTGATGGGCAAGAATGAATTAGGACAGAAAAGGCAAGAATGAATTGGTTATCTGCATATAGAGTCTTGGTAGATTGTTTTATAACATGAGTAATATTTCATAAACATGATGTACTAGAGATTGAATTTAGAAGTGATCAATGGGTATTACCTTCCTATCTGATATTTGCATTAGAAACTAAAAAATTATTACATAAAGGTTGTCAAGCATACTTAGCTTATATGGTTGATACTACTAAACAATAGGTGAAATTGAAAGGCATACTAGTAATGAATGAGTTCGCTAATATTTTCCTAGATGAATTACTTGGTTTAGCTATTAATAGGGAATTAAAATTTTACATTGACTTTTTCCATGCCTCTTTACAGAATGGCTCCTATAAAATTAGAGGAGTTAAAAATTCAATTATATGATTTGGTGGACAAAAGTTTCATACGCGCTAGTGTCTCACCTTAGGGAGCTATGGTGCTATTTGTGAAAAAGAATAAAGATATTTTAAGATTTTGTATTGATTACCAACAATTCAACAAGGTCACTATTAAGAAAAAATATCCGCTACTTAAGATTGATGATTTATTTAACTAACTTCAAGGTGCTAATATGTTTTTCAAAAATTGACCTTGGATCTAATTATCATCAGCTCAAGATTTAAGGAGAAGACATACCTAAAACAACCTTCAAGACTAGTTATTGTTATTGTGAATTCCTAGTTATGGCGTTTGGCTTAACTAATACACTAACGGTATTCACGAACTTTATGAACTATGTTCTTCATCCATTTTTAGATACATTTGTAATAGTTTTCATTATGATATATTGCTATACTCTAAGAATGAAGAAGAGCATACCAAACATTTGAGGGTAGTACTTCAAACCTTACAAAAGAAACAACTATACGCAAAATTTTTCAAATTTGAGTTTTGGTTGAAAGAAGTAGTATTCTTGGGGAATGTTGTATTTGGTAAAAGAGTGTATGCAGGCCTTAAGAAAATAGAGGCTATTATCTAGTGGGAGCATCCGAAGAATGTTTTAGAAGTTCAAAGTTTTCTTGGGTTAATAGGATATTATTAAAGATTTATTAAAAGATTTTCTCAAATTATAGCTCTGTTGTCTCAATTAATATGAAAAGGAATTAAATTTGAATGGAATGGTAAATGCAAGAAAAGTTTCCAAAAACTCAAAAATCATTTTGCATCTACTCTAGTGCTAGCACTACCTACCCTAAGGGCAGATACATAATTTTCAATGATGCATCAAAATAAGGTTTAAAGTGTATGTTGATGCAAAATAGAAAAATCATAGCTTATGCTTTTAAACAACTTAAAAAGCATAAGATAATTTAGAGGCACTATCTTTATGGTAAGAGATGTTAAAGCTAGCATAAGATTTAAAGCTAGCTACAGTGGTTTTTGTGTTAAAAATCTGGAGGCACTATCTTTATGGTAAGAGATGTTAAATATTTACTAATCATAAGAGTTTGAAATAGCTGTTGATTTAAAAATAGTTAAACTTGAGATAGAAAAGATAGAATTAATAAAAGATTACGATCTTATCATTAAGTATCATCACAAGAAAGCAAATATGGTAACAGATGCTTTAAGTAAAAAATACTTGATAACTTTATCCTATATAAGATCTTCGTACATGCTTTTGTTAATGGAATTAAAATCATTGAGACTAGCCCTGGAAACTAACCAGTTCAGGGCTTTCATAATAAATTTTCTCCTTAGATCTTTTGTGTTAAATGACATTAAGAAGAAATAGTTAAAGGTTAGCTATTTGGAATCAGAATACCACAAGATTCAAAAAGGAAAATCTAGTGATTTTCATATTAGAGAAGATAGTATTCTGGTTTTGAAAGATAAAGTGTGTATTCTTAAGGATACAGAGCTTTGGAAGGTTATTTTAGAGGAGTCCTACAACTTAGCATATGTTATGCACCAAGGTAGTACCAAAAATGTATAGAAATATTAAAGAGTCTTATTGGTGGCTTGGCATAAAAAAAGACATTGCTAATTTTGTTGCAAGATGTCTAGTATGTTAATAAGTTAAGGCTGAGCACCAGAAATTAGTAAGCACACTATAGCCATTACCCATTCCAAAATTAAAATAGGAACATGTGACAATGAATTTCATAGTGAGTTTACTAATAACTCAAGGTGGTCATGATTCTATATGGATGATTATGAATAAACTTACTAAATTAACACATTTTTTACTATTTGAAACACCAATTCTTTAGAAAAACTAGCTAAGCTATATATGGATGAAATAGTTAGACTTTATAGAATTTTAGTTTTTATCGTGTGAAACAAGGATTGTAGATTTACTTCTAGATTTTGGACCAAACTACAAGAAGCTCTTAATACTTCACTGAAATTTAATACAATATTTTACCCTCAAACAGATAGCCAATCGAATAAAATTATCAAAACTTTAGAGGATATTCTGATCAAGTTTGCTTACAACAATAATTTTCAAGTTAGTATTAGAATGGCATCATATGAGGCCCTTTATGGTAGAAATTGTAAAACTTTTCTGTGCTAGAATAAAGTGGACAAATTAAAGTTCCATAATATTGAATTAATTAAAGCTACCATTGAGAAAATTTGAGTGATTCAAGAAAGATTAAAAACAGTGTAGGATAGGCAGAAAAATTATGAGGATAATCAAAGGAGAAAAGTAAAATTTAAAGTGGGAGATTGGGTATTCAAATAGTGTGGGGTGTCATTACATTTCAAAAAAAAGTTGTTAGATATATTGGACACTTTAAGGCCATGGAAAGAGTTGGAACGATGACATATTGTCTGGAATTACCACTAAAATTGAATCAAATTCATAATGCCTTCCATGTTTTTTTTGTTGAGAAAGTATAATTTTGACGCTTCCTATATCCTTTAAACTCTACTAGTTTAACTCCATGAAGATCTGTCTTTTGAAGTTAACGAGTAGAAATACTAGATCAAAGAGAAAAAAATGATGAAAAATTATTGGTGTATATCCTAAATTTAATAATATTTTGGATATTTGACACATTTGTATTATAATATTTTGATTTATATATATATCATTTAATTATTTCATTATTACATATATGTGTATCTAATAAATATAATAATGTCATTAGAATAGTAAACTCAATTAGTTAAATACTATTTTTAAATATCCTTAGTCAAGCATTATTGTGAATAGAGTAATAACAATACATAGAAACTAGTATGTATAGTGATTGATTATAACATATGTGTATTATAATATAAAATATTAAGTTAATACATGAGTCCAAATTAATAAACTAGTATACTAAACCAACTCATTATAAAAACGTTACGTGAATTATTATATGAGTATGATAAACGATTTTCATAGTAATAATAATGCATGTGTTTCTTAAACTTGAAATCACTATAATTTTTAATATAAAGAATGATATATTTTGATATTTTTTAAATATTATCTAGAATAAAATAGACTTTAAAAAAAAATCAAATATATCATAACTTGTGTAGAGGAGTATGTGTAATCAAGATAGAATTTGTCCTTCTTAAATAATAGGAATAATATCTTGAGTCTTTTAATTGAGTAAGACTTTGAAAAATATATTGTAATACTCAAATAAATTAACATATGACATTGATTTTATTTGATAGAATAAGTCTACTTAAAATATCAAAAAAATATAATTGAATCAAACGAGAATGACACATTCTATACCTCGTACCCAATTAAGATATTTAGAACAAAATAATTGAATTATACGATAATATTGGTCATTAATAACCTAATATCAAACAACTGACATTATCGTTACTTGAGTAGTTATGATATATTGTTAGACACTACTTATAACATTAAAATTAGATTTTAGTGTTATTACCAATGTTACTAAATAAATTAGATATTATAAGAAAATCCAATTAAATTGTTTAAATTAAAATTAAAGACCTAAAGTAATAATATATAAATATGTACTATTTATATTTTTAAAACGTGTGCTTAAAATTTATTTTTGCATCCTTAATTTTGAGAAGAGAAGAATATATAAAATATCACGTACTCAAATTATATAAGCCTGCATTCTGATTAGATTTCTAATTATGTGGATACCGTAGAAACATAAAAGTAATTGATCTGTATTTGTAATTTAACAAAGACTGTCTAATTAAAGATATGTATGTATTTATGACATTAAAATATATACATATGATAATACTATGATTTATTACATGGATCTTAGAAAGCAAATATTTTTTTTTGTTTAATTTCGCTGCATGTTTATAAATTTGATTATGTTTTGATTTGAACTATTGATTTAATATAATTAAACTAATAAGAGTGTTTAATATGATTAAACATATTCTAATCACATTGTTTTGGAGAGTCTTGAGTGTGAATATTAGCAAGTGCAGTGATAGGTAAATCTATTTACCTCTTAGGGGCTTCGCCTCTAAACCCTGCAAGAGTGATACCTTTTTATCGCTCTCGTTGATCAGCTAGTGAAACAACCAATGCATCAGTGTAAAGTTATATTTAGAACCCGAGTTGAACTTTCAATTATTAATATAATATAATTTTATGTTTATAAATGAATGTTTTATTGAACTGGTGCATATTTATGGTCCAAAAACTTATGTGATTGGACTGATGAAATTGCAATCAATTACATTTGATGAATTCGTATTTACCTTAGGATTGGGAATATCAATATGAAATGGCTATAAATATGTTACGTTTATTTTCTAATATATGTATGAAATGTATAATATCGAAAGATATGCTTAATATATGTATGAGATGCATGATATTAAACAAATATTTAATATACTATAAGATGCATAATATATAATGAAATGATGAGATTATTCCTAAAATCAAAATCTTTCATAACTAAAGTATTAAATCAAATATTTTAATAAAAAACACTTGTCAAGGCTTTGATTGGATATATGTGTGCTTGCCAAAATAAAATATTATACTAGTTTTAGTGAGACGTGATACGATAATAGTGATATCCAAATTGCTATCATCAGATTAGACTTAACTATGTCATTTTAATAGAATTGAGAATCTAGAGGCAACAAATTGGCAAATATTGCTTACTTAAATAGCTAAATTTTTGAATGATTAACTAAAATTAATTCAAGATAAGGTAAAATATGAATCTTGGCCTCCTAAAAAATTTTACTATATAACTTTTTAAATTAATAGTGAGTGTTATTAATTTGAAAGAAAATAGTGAGAGCATCATTTAATTAAAATTTGATTAAGTGTATTATTGTATGATACTTATTTTTTGCATCTTATGTTGTAAATTATTATTATGGCATTAAATAACGTAAGTTCATTGTAATTGTGATTAGTTCTTGAGAACGATAAATTAGTTCTTGGTATAAGAATTTAAGGATAGTCCTTAAGCTAGTAAGGAAATTTTATGTCTTAGAGTAACTCACACTTGAGGCACCTGCTACTAATGCCCTATGGACTGATAAGCATGCTTATAAAAAGCATTAAAATGATGCTTTAGATGTCAGTTGCCCTATATTAGTAGATCTTTAAAAACAACATAAGAAAATACAAGCGTTTGATATTATCGAGCACTTTAAGAAACTCTATTAAGGGCAAGCACATCAAAAGAGGTATAATATCTCTAAAATCTTATTTCGATGTAGAATGTCAAAAAGAACCTAGTTGGTGTTCATTTGCTCAAGATGATCAGGTATATCGAGAACTTAGAAAAGTTGAATTTTTCTTTAGGTCAAGAGTTGAACACTGATGCTATTTTGCAATCATTGCCAAATAGTTATAGTTAAGACTAAGCATCAAAAAAGTCTTGTCAATGATTATGAAATAGACTCTTTCTAACTTACTAAATATGTTACGAATAGTTGAAGCAAACATGAAAAAGTTCAAGCCCGTATTGATGGTACAAAAGAGCAAAGAAAAGTTTAAGGTAAATGATAAGAATAGAAAGGACAATAAAAATAAAAATAAATCTAAACTCAATTCATCTACACCAAAATCGAAAGGTATAGTACCTAAGGAAGGCACATGCTTCTATATAAAATTTTTGAATGCGACTAAATTGTGCAACTTAGAAATTTTGAGGACAAAATTTTCTTTAAGGGAGGTAAGATTATAAAACTCATATAAAAGTTTTTGAAACTATGCAAATGCATTATATTTTCATTCATGATACATTTACAGCATATTATACATATAAAAGTATTTAATTAAGCATATATTCATTTAGTCAATAATAAATCGAAATACATAATATTATGTGTATTTTATGTGTTATTTATTTAATTTCTCAATGAATTTTAAAAAACTATTTTTTTAAGAAATAACATTAATAAAGATGTTGTAGACTTTAGGGTTATTTTAGAAATTTTTTTATTAAAACAAGGGTAAATTAGTGAAAATAAGACTCTTGCCTTCAAACTCACCCACTTGGCTAGATTTTGCTTCATTTTTCGTTCTTTTCAAATTTCTTCAATCTTCTACCAAATTCCATCATCTTCCTGCTTCATTTCTCTCGTCTTTTACCATTGATAAACCACCAAAATACTTATAAAAATTTATAAAAAATTCTTATAACTATAACCAAATTTAGCTCAAGCTATATACACCACCTAAAAAATTATTTTGTTTTAATTAGATTTCTTGGTAAAAATATTCAAGAAAAATTCAAGGATAGAGATTTTGAGTTTGAGAAACTTGTGGACCTGAGACCACCAAAGAAGATCCCATTCATCAAGGAAACTAATCTTGAAAGTGATTATTCTCTCATAAACTATAAGTAGATAGATATATTTTTAAATATTTTTCAATGATATGAATTAAATATTTTATAAATATAAATTTATTTTCAATACTTTGTATAAAATAAATTTAAACATTTGATTGTTCTATAAATCTAGATTTATAAATTTTTATGAATATAGATTTCAAATATCGGAATAAGGGTAGATTTATAAAAAAATATAATTTAAAATTGTGCACGTTACTTGTGTATACATATATTGATGCATATGATGTGAAATTATATTTATAATTTTGTGATTTATGATTTGATGTAAGTGCTCGATTACGGGTATATTTGTGCATAGATATTGATATGTGAGGCATTGATATATATACACTTTTCTTCTTTACTAGCAATAGAATATAGAAGTAATTATTTTCTCTTTATTGTCTACAAGAAGATAAAGAAGTGGGTACTAGATAGTAAAGTATTTGACATTGCATTCTCTATCTGGACTAACGTTAATGAGTGAACACAATGATTTTACTTTATACATATATGTGATAATTCTCGTTAGTAGATATCGAGATGTCAACCAGAGGGTCACTAATTAATATCTTGAGGGATCCAAAATATTCTATACTTTTTAGATCCAAAATATTTGAAAGTTCGTTAACTATGGTTAATATCTAATAATATATTATAGCTTTTAAACTGCGATTAAGTGATTTTTCATCAAAACCATCCAAATTGTATGTATCATGTGGATAATATTCTTCTATTGTCCAAACCTAGTAAAGTAAGAGTTTGTGGTATGCCAAAATCTTAAACTAATATAAATACAAATCCTCAATTGAATATGTCTTGAACTTATAGTCACAAACTCTTTCATATAATATTAATTCACTCTAGTTAGAGATTTAATTTTTATGCATTTGATGATATACATCTGGGAACTCAAATCCAGATTAAATTAATGGATATTGTAATCCTGTATTAATATTGAGTCAACAAGTCCTATCTTGATCATTCCATCTTAATCATCATTTATTTCTAATGCAGATAATATATGACCAAACTGATTTTAACATGCAAAATATAATTAGTCTCAAACTTATATACGACATTAATTAGGTACATCTATATCAAATTCGACTATGATGTCTCAAGTTAAAAGATTATATTGTACACTAATCTAATTATATGATAAATCATTGACTACATACATTATCATATGATTTATCGTTAATTAGTTATGTTTGAAAAATAGTTTTTTAACTATTAATTCATACTATTGTCCTAATAATATGACTTTTATCATTATAAGTATTTATAATTATTTGCACTAATGTCATCTCTTAATAATCAACGAAAATATTCAGTATGTCCTAATAATTCATTTAATCATTACATAAAATTATTAAAATTGTTTCATACAGAGGTGATATTAATTGGGCAACGACATCATATAGTAAGCAAACTGATTATTTCAGGTGAATATCATGAGATGATATTAGCATGAGTAACGTAATAGTCATATTATTAGGACATTAATATGGATTAAATAGTTAAAAAATTATTTTTTAAATATGACCACATAACGATAAATCATGTAGTATTTTTTGTAGTCAATGATTTATGGTGCATATTATTTAAATTATTTGAACATATATAAAACACCAACCAATACTTTTTTTTCTCATTGACTCTCATATTTGTGATATAAAACATACAAAATATTAAACAACGCTCTTCTGAGAATATTGGATAACAATGTTTTCAAAGGGTAAAATTTTAAAAATTTGTTCAAAAATCTCAAAATAATTCTAGATTTTGATAAACTTGGTTATGTTTTGGAAGTTTCTTTTCCACTTAAGATAAATAATAATGCTTCATCTGATGAACATGAAATATACGGAGATGACATGATGATAATCGAAATGTTTAGGAATATATGTCAGCGTTCATAAGTATAGAACTTCAAATCCAACATAAAAGATTTTATAATGCTTATGATATTCTTATTGCTCTGCAATAGTTGTTTAACAATAACTTTCGAATGGTAGAATATGAGTTGTGTGCTTCCCTTTTCAGTATGAGCTTAGGGAATTAGTGCTACTAGATGAACATATCATTAAAATGATTAATTACTTAGGGCAATTGGATGTATATATAGCGTGGTCATATCTGACCGTGTTAAAGTGAATTTGATTCTCTAATCTCTTCTTTGTTGTTATAAATCATTTATAACTAATTATAATTTGAATAGGGTTAAGCATACTTTTTTAGAATTGTTCATTAAGTTTTAAGAGTTTTATAGATAGAATAATAAAGGGAAGGGACATGAGGATGTCTATGTGGCATTTACTAGTGGGACTAGTAAAAAATCAAAAAAGGCACAAAAGAAAGGTCCAAAAGTTGGTCCAAAGAAAAAAGACTTTAAGAAAGTCCAATCCAAAACAGAGAAAGCTAAAGAAAAAGAAAAATGTTTCCAATGTGGGAAGCTTGGTCGTTGAAAGAGGAATTCCTTAATACTTGAAAAGTCTTATAAAAACTAAAGCAAGTGTGTATAACTGTTATATAATTGATTATAAAATAAATATTATTTTTGATCATCAATCTTAGATTGTTGGTTTAACAGTTATTAATCATGTATATATTTCTTTACTTTCGACGCAGAATGGTTTTACATTGTAGAAACATAAGATAATATTAAGGATAGTTAATGGAGCAACTATTGCTATAAAAGCTAAAGGGTTATGCTTTTTTAGACTAGCAACTTGACACATTTTAAATTTTGACTTTGTATTGTGTTTTGCAAAAACTAATAGAAACTTCTTTTTATTTCTATATTATGTAAATCTATTATACTGTATAGTTTAATAAAAATGAATGTTTGATATATTTAAAAAATATATTGATTAGTAGAGTAATAAATACAAATAGTTTGTATGTACTTAAATTATGCAACACATGTTTTGTTAAATTCATTGTTAAGAAAAGAGCTCGAAATAAAACAAATCTTAAAATTTTATGGTATCATAGATTAGGTCATATATAGAAAAAATACATGATTCAGCTTAGAAAAAGTAAAATTTTAAGCCCATTGGGCTTGAAAACTTATCTAGCCTATGAGTCAAGTCTTTAAGGTAAAATGATCAAATTGCCCTTCAAGAGTAAAGGGGAAAGAACTAGTGAACTATTGGAGCTCATATATGCAAATGTGTATAGACCATTCAGTAAACAAGCTCGAGAAGGATTTGAGTACTTTATTACTTTTACTAATGACTTGTCACAATATGAGTATCTATATTTGATGAATACAAATTTGAGTATTTTAAAAAGTTCAACAAATTCAAGAATAAAGTAAAAAAACAAATAAAAAAGAGTATTAAACCTTTAAGATCAGATCACAGAAGTAATACTTGAGTACAAAATTTCAAAAATTTTTAAAGGATAATAGAATTTTTTTCCACCTGACTCCTCTTTATACATTGTAATTTAATGACGTGATAGAAAGGAGGAACCATATTTAATATGGTGCAATCAATAATGAGCTTTACGTATAATCTAAACAAAGTCTTATCAAAATCAGTCCAAAAGACTCCATATGAGATATAGAATGGTAAGAAACCTAGTCTCAATTATATAAGAATTTGAGATTGCCCAACTTATGTTAAATTAGTTAACACTAATAAGTTAAAATAGAAATCAAAGAAGGGTTGATTTATTGGATATCTTAAAGATAGTTTAGGATATTATTCATACTTCTCTTTTGGTTAAAGAGTTTCGATCATTTTGAATGTACACTTCTTATAAAATGAGCTCTTTGAAGAAAGAGGTACAAGTAAAGATATTGAACTTGAGGAAGAGTTCTCAGAGCCTTAAACTAACACTGTTATAACTAGACCGCCTAGTCAGTAGATTTCAATACTTATTCTAGCTTAGAAATCTTTTAAAGTATCAAAATATCTAGAATGACTCCATGAGCATGATTATAACTCATACTTAATGGAAGAAAAATATTATGGTGATATATTAGAAGTTATGAAGAAGCTATCCAAGATAGAGATTCAAGTAAATAGTTAAAAATAATAGATTCTTTAATTCAATCTATGTATGCCAATTAGGTTTGGACACTTATAAATCTACTAAAAGAAATAATTTCTATTGAGTGTAAATGAATCTTTAAGAGAAAGATTGGTAAGGATAGTTAGATGAAAGCCTATAAAGCTAAACTTATGGCTAAAGGATATACTTAAAAAGAAGAATTGGATTATAAGGAACCTTTTTGGATAATAACTATGATTAAGAACATCCAGACTATGCTAGCTATTGCTACATAGTATGATTATGAGATCTAGCATATGGATGTGAAAACCCCAATCCTCAACAAGTATCTTGAAGAAAATATTTACATAGAGTAGCCTATGAGTCTTGCATCTCCTACAGATAAAAATAAGGTATGCAAGTTGTATCGATCCATTTATAGATTGAAGTAAGCTTTTAAGAGTTGGAATATATGATTTAATAAACTGATCAAATTGTATGGATTTGTCAAAAACCTTATGTTTATAAATGGGTTAGAGATCATACCATCATGTTTCTCATGTTGTATATGGATGATAGATTGCTAATAGGAAATGATGTTGGTATGATGACTGAAGTGAAAATATGGTTATTTAGAAATGCTTTCATGAAAGAGTTGAAAAAGGTGACCTATGTCCTTAGAGTTCAAAAATATACTTTCTCAATAAAGAAACATGGAAGGCATTGTGAATTTGATCCAATTTTGGTGGTAATTCTAGACAATATGCCATAGCTCCAACTCTTTCTGTGATCCATTTTGAAGGAATAACTTTTAAAAATATCCAATCTCTCACTCAAAAGTCTACGTTCCTCTTTCAGTTATCCTCATAATTTTTCTACCTATCTTACACTATTTTTAATCTTTCTCGAGTCACTCAAATTTTCTCAATGGTAGCTTCAATTAATTCAACATTGTGTAACTTTTATTTGTTCACTTCATTCCAGCACAAGGGAGTTTTACATTATTACTATTAAATTTAGGGCATATACTAATTAATTGAACTTGCTATTTTAAAAATAGTATCAAAATAATTGAATTTATTATTTTAAGGGCATTATTACATTTATTAAATACACAAATATGTAATAATAAAATAATTAAATAATATATATATATAAATCAAAGTATTATAATACAAATATGTCAAATATTTAAAATATTATTGAATTTCAAGTATATACCAACAATATGTATTAATTTGCTTACATATATATGTAATCTTACCTTACTAAATGAAGAAAAAAAAAAGCCAAAAACCCATTCCTCTCAAGTATATTTGGCTAAGGCTTCTTTAAGGTATCTTTAGTTGTACAAATTATAGTTCCTTCACATTATTAAAGGTAAGCAATCATCACTCATTGATGTGCTCCATCATGGAAATGAAGTTATTGCAATCTAATAAGAATCATCCATAGGACTAATTACTAGAGTAAGAGCCAAGCTTGTTACTTTACTCACCTGTATGGAGGGAAATTAATTTGCTGATTGAATTAAATTTCAGCCAATTAGAATGATGATTAGTGGTCAATGAACTTCAATAAATAAGGTAGTTAATAATTTAAATGTTTATTTAATGACGTATTAATTATGCTTTTTAATAGTTGTGTTTTAATTAATTAGTCTGAGTTTTCTAACTAGTGATTAAATGTAATAGTTGTGTTTTAATTAACTAGTCTGAGTTTTCTAACTACTTATTAAATGTACAAGTCTTTCAATGTAAGCTTGAAGTTCTATAAATTAAAAGTATGTTATTGTAATGGATTTTTTAGTCTTTGAATGAAGAAGCATTTTGCTAAATAGATCCAAATTCTTATCTAAACAATTTATTGTTTAGTAGCAAATCCTATCAATTCTTATCACTCTTCCTTCTTGTTATCTTAAAGTGTGGTGAATCAACTTAGTAATTTTGTTTGTGGAGATCTAATCTTATCAAACTTAATGCATTAGTTGTTAGTTTCTTTTATTTGATTTTTGATACTATTTTAAAACTCTACTTCCTTATCTTAAACTTTTAAAAAATATCCATATCACCATAACTACTTCAAATTTGTACATAACACTTTAACTTCCTTAAAACACCTCTAAAAAAGCACAAAGAAGTTTTGAGTTGATTAAGGAGAAGTTGATAACTACACCAAGTTTAGATTTACCTTATTTTACCAAAATTTTTGAATTGGAATGTAATACATCTAGTGTGGGAATTGGGGCTATTCTTATGCAAGATGGGCGTCCATTAACATACTTTAATCGAAAGTTGAGTGGTGCATAATTAAACTACTCGACCTATGTCAAAGATTTTTTTGCTTTAATTAGAGTTTTGGAAACATGGCAATATTATTTACGGCCCAAGGAGTTTGTTATTCTTATTGATCATGAGTCCTTGAAGCATTTAAAGGGGCAAAACAAGTTGAACAGAAGGCATGCCAAATGGGTGGAATTCTTGGAGTCTTTTCCTTATGTAATCAAGTATAAGAAAGGAAATGTTAATATTATGGCTGATGCACTATCTCAGAGGTACTCTTTAATTTCTATGTTAAATGTTAAATAGATGAGTTTTAAGATGCTTGTAGATCAGTATAAAGATGACCCAAATTTTGCATCAATATATGATGAATGCAAGAAAAGAGCCTTGCAAGGATTCTATCAACATGATGACTATCTATTCAAGCAAGGTGGACTGTGCATCCCAAATTGTTCAATCCTTGAGCACTTAGTGAGAGAAACTCATGGTGGAGGTTTAGTTGGTCATTTTGGAGAAAAGAAGACATTAGACACACTCAAAGAACACTTTTATTGGCCAACCATGATCAAAGATGTTAAAATAGTCATAGAAAGATGCATGATATACAAGAAAACCAAAAGTAAGGAGATGTTTCAAAGGTTATACATGCTATTACCTATACCAAAACAACCATGGGAAGATCTAAGCATAGATTTTATACTTGGTTTGCCTAGAATGCAGAAGAGAAAAGATTCAGTTATGGTAGTTGTTGACATGTTTTTCAAGATCTCTCATTTTATTCCTTGCTATAAGATGAATGATGCTTAACATGTTGCTAATTTATTCTTTAAGAAAATTTTTTGATTGCATGGGATTCTAAAGGTATTATTTCAAATCGTGATGTCAAATTCTTGAGTTACTTTTAGAAGATTTTATAGAAAAGACTTAGAACAAAACTACTATTTAACACAACATGCTATCCTTAAACCAATGGATAAACCGAAGTGGTAAATCGAACCCTTTCTTCTTTACTTTGAACTGTTGTAAATAAGAATTTGAAGAATTGGTATGAATGTTTACCATATGTTGAGTTTGCATATAATAGAAGTGTGCATAGCGAAACAAAGCATTCATCATTTGAGGTAGTTTATGGATTCAATGCTACAACTCCTCTTGATTTGTTATTGCTATATATTGAAGAGAGAATATATTTTGATGAACAAAAAAGGCTGAGTTTGTCAAATCTTTGTATGAGAGTGTGAAGAAGCAAATTGAAAAGAAAAATGAAGAATATGAACGGTTAGCAAACTAAAAAAAGAAAAGAATTCAATTTGCACGAGGAGATTTGGTTTGGATTTATCTGCACAGGGAGAGGTTTCTAACACAAAGAAAATGCACACTAATGCTGAGAGTTGATGGTCCTTTTAGAGTTGTTGAAAAGGCAAATGATAATGCTTATAAGATCGAATTGCCTAGAGATTATAATGTTTTTGCTACGTTCAATGTAAGGCACCTTTTTCCTTACTTAGAAGATGATTTCAAAGATAAAGAAGGGAAGGATTTGAGGGCAAATCTATTTCAACAAGGGGAAAATGATATGCTCTATCATGGAAATAAAGTTATTACAATCCAAGAAGAGCCATACACAGGACCAATTATTAGAGTAAAAGTTTACTGATTGAATTAAATTTTAGCTAATTGATTTGCTGATTGAATTAAATTTCAGCCAATTAAAATGATGATTGGTGGTTAATGAAGTTCAATAAATAAGGTAGTTAATAACTTAAATATTTATTTAATGACATATTAATTATGATTTTTAATAGTTATGTTTTAATTAATTAGTTTAAGTTTTTCAACTAGTCATTAAATATAATAGTTGTGTTTTAATTAACTAGTCTGAGTTTTCCAACTAGTTGTTAAATGTACAAGTTTTCCATAACAAACTTGATAATTCTATAAATTGAAGGCATGTTATTGTAATGAATTTTTCAGTGTTTGAATGAAGAAGCATTTTGCTAAGTGTGTCCAAATACTTATCTAAATAATTTTTTATTTAGTGGCGAATTTCCTATCAATTCTTATCACTCTTCGTTCTTACTATCTTAGAGTGTGGTGAATTAACCTAGTAATTTTGTTTGTGGCGATCTAATCTTATTGAACTTGATTCATTAGTTGTTAATTTCTTTTATTTAATTCTTAATACTGTTTTAAAACTCCACTTCTTCATCTTATACTTCCAAAAACTATCCATATCACTATAACCACTTCAAATTCGTATATAGCCCTTCAATTTCCTTAAAACACCTCTAAAGAACCAAAAATCCACTTTAATTACGAACTTTCATCTACTCAACTACTATATCATATTTTAGTACTTGTATCTATCCACAAAACACCAAAAGAATAATATGCACATAAATTCTTGATTCACCATTTGAAGATCCTTGGGACATATCACTCATCATTTAAAGGTAGTTTAAACTCATCCATGATTGAATTTGATGCATATATGTGATATATGCATAGTTAGCTCACCACATATTTATGAAAACATTTCAATGAACTTAATATTTGATTTTATTCATGTAATAAGTGCTTCCATCTAGCACTATAC
Organism: Swietenia macrophylla; assembly: GCA_032401905.1. NCBI lineage: Eukaryota > Viridiplantae > Streptophyta > Magnoliopsida > Sapindales > Meliaceae > Swietenia > Swietenia macrophylla. Next base: position 5,112,043 of record CP135586.1, on the reverse strand, counting down.
AATATTATTGCCCATTCATTATCACCTATGTAGAAAACAACTTTGATACTATTATTTAACAATTAAATAAATTATTGAAATAATTCACAAATATACTTTATTTAGATGCATAATAAAATAAAAGAAGCAGTACATATATGTGAATGAAAAATACTTTCTTTCATTAATAAGAAATGATAAATATGTATATATACATAAGACAAAAATATTCTTAAAGGTGACAACACAAATAGCTTCTAAGATATATCTTAATAGTTTAAACCCCTTTGTATAAGACTTATAATTAAAATTTTAAATAATTAACATTCAAAATTATAATTTAAAATAGCTAAGAATAAGAGTCCTAAAATAATTAATTAAAATATATATTTATGTGGCATTCTTATTTTTAAATTACATTAAACTATTTTTGACAATATTTATAAATAATTTTTTTTACACTTGATTTCATCTTTAATGTTAATCATGAATATTGTTCAATTTATATTTTTTGAATTAATCCATTAAACAGTGATTTAATCTTCTTCACTCTTAATCCTGTAATTGATCTAATTAGTATATGCAAAGAATTTTTATGAGTTTGTTATTGAATTTCATCAATAATTGTTTTGTTATGTGTTACAAACTCATAATAATATACAACACTTCAAAATTTCATCAATAATTGTTTTGAATCAATCCATTTTCTCCAAAATTAATATACAACACTTCAAAAGACCATTATTTTCATTATAAAATGTTCAAAATGTCACCATTTTTGCCAAAAACACTTTGAACATTATCATTTTTTTAAAAATCAATATTTTTGCCAAAATCATTGTATTATGCTTTTGAACATCACTATTTTTGTAGGTAATCACTATATAATGATTTAAAATATCACTTTTACCAGAAAATGCAAGAAAATACTTTCAAATGTGATTGTATTTGTCAAAAAGCAAGTGCTAGAAAATGCTTTCAAATGTCATTGTATTTGTCAAAAGTAAGTGCTCGAAAATGCTTTCAAAAGTCACTGAATTTGTCAAAAATGTTAGAAAATACTTTCAAACAACACGTTTTGCCAAAAAAATGATATAAAATGCTTTCAAATATCTTTTATATATATATATATATATATTTTGCTAAAAGTGATATAAAATTCTTAAAAATATCATTATTTTGCTAAAAATGCAATACAATGCTTTTAAACCACATCGTTTTTTTCAAAACTAATATGCATTCTTTAAAACATCAACTTTTTCATGAAAAATGCAATAAATTATTTTGCAACATCACCATTTTCTCCGAAGGTATAATACAATGCTTCAAAGCATCATTGATTTTATCGAAAAGCTAAAAAATATCACTATTTTGGCTAAATCAATAAAAGACATTGATTTTAACAAAATCTAGAGAATGCCTTTAAACATGATTATTTTCCCCAAAATGTTAGAAAATAATATTAAACATCATTATTTTTGTCAATAATGATGTAAAATAGTTCAAATATTACCATTTTTATTGAAGATGAAACAAAATTCTTTGAAACATCATAGTTTCCATGAATAATATAATAAAATACTTTATAGCATCACTTTTTCTTTAAAAATGCGTTAAAATACTTCAAAATCACCATTTTTGCTATAAATATCACTGTTTTTTTTTTGCCAAAATCATTGTCTAATGCTTTAAAACATTAGCATTTCTCCTAAAATGCTTGAAAGTACTTTCAAACGTCATCATTATAGAACTCATATTTAATCCTTAAAACTCATTTTAGATGGATTATATATACATTTATGGCACATTATAGTATTTTACGCATATAAAAATATTATATTGAGTATATGTATGCTTAATTGACATGGAATCGAGGCATAAGATAAATAATAATTAGATATATATATATATATATATAACTACTAAATTTCATGATTTTAGGTTATCTTTTATATTATATAATTGTTAAAACCTTAAGAAGGTAACAATATAATTTTTATAAGGTTATTTTTGTAAATTAATGAATAGATTTTTTAAGGATAAAAATGAAAATGCAAATTTTTGGTAAGGTTATTTTTGAGATTTTACTTTTGGATAAAAATAATATTAGATGGGTTAAATAAAATCTTAGTTAAGGATAATTTTTATGGTGGGTTAAATATATTTTGACTGAATTAGTTTAGTTTGGGCCTAAGCCTACTTTTTACTATTTTTCTACATCATTCTACAATTTTCTACCACTTTCTTTTTCCTCTCTCTAGCTTGGATGAATTTTCACTCTTGAAAAATCATTTTGTAACTTAAAAAGTTGTAAGAAGTTTCCTAGGGAAGAAAAATTAAAGAAAAGTAAGCAAAACACTAAAAGATTGTCTAAATTCAACCTAAATTTCATTAAAAGAAAGAATTCAAGGAAAAAGCTTCAAAAGGCCAGACTTCAACTTGGAAAAATTTTTGGTAAGTTTCTCAAATTCTATTTTGAGTTTAAAATCATGGTGAGGTCATTTAGAAAACATGAATTAGGGATAGATATTAAGAAACTTTAGGAACCGAAATTGATGCGCACGCACACACACACACACACACATATATATGTGCCTAAACTTGAATTATATTTATGAAGAAATTAGGGTTTATATGAGTGTATAATTGTGCTTGATATATGTTGGGTTTATGTAGTTATACACACACACACACATATATATATACTGTTAATTTAAGTTTGGATAACAAAGATTTAAATTTTTGGCGTAATAATAGTGTGTGCAAATGTATATATATTTTTTAGTTTGATTTTATGGTGAATTACATGAGTTTGTGAATATATGTTAAAAAATGAATTAGGTAGGCTATGTTTATGAATATGAGATGGTGAAAAGGTGGAATGATAATGGTGATATGAGTGATACTATGTAGAATTTTTGAAATGGTTAAATTATTAAAGAAGAATGAAAGAAAAATTGGTATGGTATAATATTAAATTTATGAGTTTGTGTGATATATTGGATAAGGATATTTTTTTTGGATTATATATTTTAAGTGTAGTGATAGAAAAAAAGGTCATTAAAGTATTATGTGAGCATAAAATTTTCTTATGTGAAATTTAATTATTTCTGGGGTGAATTTTCATTGGTATATGTTTTGAATATTGAGCAATAGTATTAAAAAACTTGATAAGAATTGAATGTGTGGTAAGTTATTTAGATAAGAATCAGTATAGTTAAGTTGAGAAATGATTGATGTGAATATAATATAATTTTGGTATGTTGAATAGAACCATAACTAGATACCTTGATAAATATTAACTAGAAGAATATGGATTGCATGTATTTCATTAAGATTGTATGCTTAGAATGAACATTCTATATTAATAGTTTGTATGTAAATAAATTTTATTTAGGTAAGGATACAATAACAAAGAATTTTACAAAATGAATAAACTAGATTTTAAAGTACTGACCCCCTCCCACGAATTGTGATTAGATTGATGAGTTTTTAAATATTTTCAATGATATGAAATTAATATGTTACGAATTTGAATTTATTTTCAATGCTTTTTCATAAAATAAATTTAAATATTTGATTTTATTTTGCAAATTTAGATTTATGAATTATTTTATAAATATAGATTTAGAATATTAAAGTAAAAGTGGATGTATAAGAAGTTATGATTTGAGAATTGTACACTTAACTTGTGGATGTATATATTAATAAATATGATATGAAAATATATTTATGATTTTGTGATTTATGACTTGGTATAGTACCCAATTGCATATGTGTCTATACATAGATATTGATATATGATGCGTTGACATATATATTTTCCTCTCTTATTAGAGATAAAGTATGACAATGGTTATTTTCTCCTTATTATCTACGAAAAAATAAAAGAGTGGGTGCCGAATAGCAAAGTAATTGACACCGTACTCCTTATCTAGGTTAATGCTAACGAGTAGAGTCAATAATTTTATTATATATAAATATGTGAAAATTCTAGTTAGCGGGGTTTTAAGTTGTTATCCAGAAAGCTACTAGTAGATATCTTAAGGGATAATTTTCGGGTGAATCTAGACTTTTACTAAATCATCTATAGATGTGATATGAAAATATTTTTTAATGACTCATTTAAATATGAATGAATGACTAATTATGAATTATGTATACACATACACACACTTTTATTCTCGTATTAAAATTTTGGTTCATTGTTAATCATACTCACTGAAGTCATCCATTCACTCCCTTTAATAAAGAGTTTATAACTTGCATTTTGTCCTTGGAGACTTTTCTTGATATATAGTACTCTCAATTGATATATAAATCATTTATACAAAGGATCCAGAAGGATTTTATAGAGATATTAGTTTTGTAGAATGTTATATTTGTATATATTATATACTTTATATTTTGGTATGTAAATATTATGTAAGTTAGTTATATGACATGTTAAAAACCTTATACATTCATGTGGAACACTAATAGTAGGTATACCTCATGGGTGTGTAGCAGTTATTCCTTACTTAGATTGATGGATCGAGGTATGACAATCATTTTTACCAAAATCACTATATGGTGCATTAAAACTCATTAATTTTGCTAAACATCAATAGAATGGTATCAAACATCACCGTTAACTAGAAAATACTTTCATATGCTATTATGTTTGCCAAAAATGCTAAAAAATATTCTCAAATGTTACTTTTTTGTAGAAAATAATGTAAAATGCTTTCAAACATCAACATTTTTGCTTATAAAATTTCTTGAAATATCACAGGTTTTATGACAAATGCAATATCATGCTTTAGAATGTCACCATTTACTCCAAAAATGTAATAAAATACTCTAAAGTGTCACCTCTTCCATCACATGATATAAAATACCTTAAGATATCACCATTTTATTGATAATGCTTTAAAACTTTATCATTTTTTGCAAAAATCACAATATAGTGGATTAGAACATCACCATTTTTACCAAAATCACTATATAATGCTTTGAAACATCACCTTTTACCAATATATAAATGATAGAAAATGCTTTGAAATGTCATCATGCAAAAATAAATGGTAGTAATTGCTTTGAAATGTCATCATGCTGCTGCAAATGCTAGAAAACGCTTTCAAATGTCACTTTTTTGTTGAAATATAAAATATTTTTAAACATTACTGTTTTTGTTAAAAGTGATAAATTCTTTAGAAAGTTATTGTTTTCATGCAAAATGCAAAGCAATGCTTTAGAACAATATCTTTTTCAAAAATGCAACAAAATACTTTAAAATATCACTATTTCATTTCAAACATATAATACAATACTTTAACTGTCTTTCACAAAATTCTAGACAATGATTTCAACCATCACCATGTATGCCAACAATGAAAGAAAATGGTTTTAAATGTCACACTTTCTTCCAAAATACATAAAAATACTTTCAAACAGTAATGTATACATCAAAAATCAATAAAATAATTTATAATGTCATTGTTTTTGTTAAAAATGATATAAAATTCTTTGAAATATTATAAAGTACTTTATAAAATCAATTTTTCTTCAAAAATACAATAAAATGGTCTAAAGTACCAATATTTTTACTTAAAATGATATAAAATTCTTTAAAACATCACAGTTATCATGAAAAATGCAATAAAATATTTTAAAACATCACTATTTTTTCTGAAAATACAACAACATGGTTTAAAATGCCACCAAATTTACTAAAACTGATATAAAATCATTTGAAACATCAGAACTTTGATGAAAAATACAATAAAATGCCTTAGAATTCACTATTTACTCCAAAAAGGCAATAAAATGTTTTAAAGTGCCACCATTTCTATCATTTAATATAAAATACTTTAAAACATTACCTTGTTGCTGATAATGCTTGAAAACATCATTGTTTTTACAAAAATCATTATATATTGGATTAAAAATCACATTTTTTTAAATCAAAATCACTGTATAATGATTTGAAAGATCAACATTTACCAAAAAAGTGCTAGAAAATATTTTCAAACATCACTATGTTTGTCAAAAATGCTAGAAAATGCATACAAACATCATCTTTTTGCCAAAAATGATTAAAATGCTTTCAAACATTACCCTTTTTCGCTTAAAGTGATATAAAATTCTTTAAAACATTGTGTATTCATGAAAAATGCAATACAATGCTTTAGAACATCACCAATTTTGTTACAAAATGTTTCAAATGCCACTTTTTTGCCGAAAACGACATCAAAAATGCAATATAGTGCTTTAGAACATTACTGTTTTATTGTAAATGTCTAAAACATCACCTTTCTATCAATAATGCTTCTATTCTTGGTAAAAATGATATAAATTGCTTTAAAATACTACCATTGCCCTAAAATACTTGAAAGTGCTTCAAAATGACTATATAATGTGTTAAAACATCATTGTTTTTGCAAAACCACAATATAATCTTTTAAAACATCATCATTTATTAGAAAATGCTAGAAAATACATTCAAACATCACATTCTTTGCCAAAAATGCTAAAGATTTTTGTCAAACATCATTTTTTTTGCAAAAATAATATAAAATGCTTTCAAAGGTCAATTTTTGCAAAAAGTGATATAAAATTCTTTAAAACATATAAGTTTTCATGGAAAATGCAATGCCATGCTTTAAAACATCATCATTATTATTATAAAATATTTAATGCATCATTTTATTATGATAACGCTTTAAAGCATCACAGGTTTTGCAAAAAAATGGTATAAAACACTTAAAAGCACCATTGTTTCCCTCAAATTGCTTGAAAATTCTTTAAAATCACTATGCTGGAGAATTTTTTCAAATGTTACCTTGTTCTGAAAATGATATAAAATACTTTCGAAAGTCACCGTTTTTGTTGAAAGTGATATAAAATCCTTTAAAACCTAATCGTTTTTATGAAAAATGCAATACAATGCTTTAAAATATCATCATTTTTATTATAAAATGTTTATAATGTCACCATTTTACCCAAATGCTTTAAAGCATCATTGTTGTTGTTGAAAATAGTATAAAATGTATTAAAACACTACTGTTTCCTCTAAAATGCTTGAAAACACTTTAAAATCACTATATAAAGATTTAAGACATCACCATTTTACCCAAAAATGCTTTCAAATATCATAATGTTTATCAAAAATGCTAGAAAGTGCTTCCCAACGTCATCTTTTCATCGAAAATGATATAAAATAATTTCAAACATCAATGTTAATGCTAAAACTAATATAAAATACTTTAAAACCTAACTACTCATGAAAAATGCACTAAAATGATTTAAAATGTCTTTGTTTTCATGAAAAATACAATAAAATACTTTAAAACATCACCATTTTATTATAAAATGTTTAAACCATCAACTCTTTGTTGATAATATTTTAAAATATCACTGTTTCCCCTAAAATGCATGAACAGCTATAAAATAATTGTATAAGTCATTAAAACATCATCATTTTTGTCAAAATTCCTACATAATACTTGGAAACAACACCATTTACTATAACTTTTAAACATCACCGTATTTGCTAAAAATGTTAGAAAATGTTTCAAACATCATCTTTTCGCCAAAAATAATATAAAATATTTCCAAACATCACCAGTTTTACTAGAACAACTATAAAATTCTTTAAAATATCACCATTGTCCTAAAAAAGGCAATACAATGTTTTAAGATATCATTGTTTTTGTATATAAAATGTTTAAAAGTCACCATTTTGCTACCATTTATCCCAAAATTATTGAAAATTCTTAAACATCATTGTATAATGCATTAAAATGTCACCATTTTTATAAAACTACTATATAATGCTTTGAAATATCATCATTTACAAGAAAATACTAGAAAAAGCTTTCAAACATCATCATGCTTGCCAAAAATGCTAGAAAATACTTTCAAATATCACCTTTTTCTTTAGAATAGTATAAAATACTTTCAAATGTCACAATTTCTACTTTTAAAGTAATATAAAATTCTTTTTAGCATTACTATTTTTATAAAAATGCAATATAATACTTTAAAATGTCATCGTTTTAATAAAGAATACAATACATTGCTTTAGAAAATCATCTTTTATTATAAAATGTTTAAAGTGTTACCTTTTAGTAGAATCTTGCTTTAAGACATCACTTTTTTTTGCCGAAAATACTTTCAATGTCACCTTTTTGCAAAAATGATATAAAACACTTTTAAACACTAACAATTATGTTGAAAGTGATATAAAATCCTCTAAAATTTCACCCCCTTCATGAAGTATGCACTATAATACTTTAAAATTTCACCATTTTCATGAAAAAATATAATATAATGGTTTAGAACATTACCTTTTCCTTATAAATGTTAAAATATCACATTTTTACTGATAATGCATTAAAATTGCTATATTTTCTTGAAATTCACTTTATAACGCTTTGAAAAATCACCATTTGCCAAAAAATGCTAGAAAATACTTCTAAACATTATTGTGTTTATCGAAAACACTTTTAAACATCGCATTTTTGTTGATATGTGCCTTGAGTCCAATAATATTTTATATATTTGGCATATTTATATCATGACATTTTGATTTTTATATATATTATTTGATTATTTGATTATTATATATTTGTGTATTTAGTAAATGTAATAATGTCCTTAAAAAAAACAAGTTCAATCAATTAGATACTATTTTTAAATATCCTTAGTTAAGTATTATTATAAATAGAATAACAACAATGCATTGAGACTAGCATGTGTAGTGACTAACAATAACATATGTATGTTATAATATGAGATATTAAAGCAGCATATAGGTAAAAGTTAGTGAATTAGTGTACTGGACAAATATATAAGTTAGTCAAACTACTAACAGTCTCGTCACTTAGGTAGTCATAATATATTGATAGACATCGCTAACTATTTGTAGTACTAAAATTTGATTTTCGTATTATTATTAACATTACGAAAACCTATTAAGTTATATGTTAAAATCAAGAATAATAATAATAGTAATAATAATAATATATAATTTTAAATAGATTTATGATTAGTTGAGTTATTTGGGTATTAATTATGAAATCTCATTATATAAAGATTAAACTAAATTTATTAGCGCCTGATGCATCTTCCAGAAGCTAAGAATGAGTTTTGTTCTTCAAATTTATCACTGTTCATGAGATTAAAGTTTTGAACTCTTAAACTCTTCAAATAATGATAATAAAAGAGAATTTAAAGATAAAAGCAAAATATCCAGGGCTTAAAGGCAATGACACTAGTCAAGGAAAAACCCACCACCAAATTTGGTTAGAATTTGGATAAAAGAAGAAGAGTTGGATTAACACTAAAAAAAAATATAATTTCATTCAACTAGCCAAATCCCAAAATAGAAAAAAGGAGCATTTTTATAGGCATTATATATTTGTTCAAATATAAATGAAAGCAACAGATTATATAAGAATCACAAGTCTTAATTATAATAAATAACTACACATAACTCTAGATTTATGCTTCCAAGAGTCACATAAATGCTCAGCTTCCATTCTAAAGATTCATATAAATGCTGCTCTATGAATTAACTCCAAGTAATCAAATTAAAGCCAAATGAAGTGTATAGACTGAAGAGATCATGGGCTAAACGAATTTGGGATTTATAATAAACCTAACCAAATAGGTTTAGTCTAAATCAAAGACTAAATCTAAAAAAGCCCAGAGGTTATTTGTATGCCTTGAAAACCCTTGATGTGCCCCATCATAGAAAGGAAGTTGCTACGATCCAAGAAAAACCATACATAGGACCAGTTGCTAGAGTAAGAGCCAAGTTTGTTACTTTACTTACCTACATGGAGGAAAATTAATTTGTTGATTGAGTTAAATTTTGGCCAACTAGGATGATGAGAGCAATGGGAATACATGAACGACAACTTTACATGGAGGAAAATTAATTTGTTGTTGATGAACTTGATGACTTAGTTATAGATGATGAAGCTGAAAAGAGACTATGGTAGAGAAGAAATACCAAGGATGATGGATTTGATGTTAAGTTGAAGATTCCGCCATTTCAAGAAACAAGTTCACCTGAGGAGTACTTAGAATGGGTGCAAAAAGTATATAAGGTATTTAAGTATTATGATTATTTTGAACTAAAGAAGTGCAAGTTGGCTACTTTGGAATTTATTAATTATGCCAATTTATGGTGGAAAAATGAAAAAGTCAGACGAAGAAGGGGAAGTTTGGATGAGGTGTTGATTAAATAAATTTGAATGTGTTTAGCTCCTAATTGCAAATATTTAACAAAAACTAAGAGAAAATATAAGTAGATGAAAATATATCAAGAGAGAAAAATGAATAGCCTTTTATTTCATACATCAAATATTTACATATCTTGGGTTTATATATATAACATCTTAACGGTTAGATACAAGCTTACTTTACTTTTCCAACAACTAGTTACAACAAATAACAACATATCTTTCAAATTCAAAAAACTAGCTGTTATTTTATCTTTTAGTGAATCAAAAAAACTAGTTGTTATTTTGCCCTTTAGTATCTAGCCTTTTTTAAAACTAGAAATAGGTTTTGAGCTAAATATGAGTATCCATAAATAACTCAAATAGTTATTTGGGTTTTTTTTCATTCTTTAAATCTTCACTCTCAATTTCTTCATCTTTAACACTCCCCCTCAAGTTGGACTTGTACAAATTGAATAAGTTCAACTTGGAACTCACCTTGAGGAGTTGTTGATGAGTATATGGTTTGGTGAATATATCTACAAGTTGATTTTCACTCATCACATAAAGAATATTGATCACTTTGCTCAAGTACTTTTATCTTGTAAAGTGATAATCAACTTCAATGTGCTTGGTCCTCTCATGGAATACCGAATTAGATGCAATGTGTGTTGCTGCTTTGTTATCACAATACATATCCATAGGTATTTCAACTGAGAAACCTAAGTCTTCTACTAATGACTTTATCCAAACTAATTCACTAATATTAGATCCTATGGCTCTATACTCAGCTTCCGCACTCGATCTTGCAACCACACTTTGCTTCTTGCTTTTCCAAGTTACCAAATTCCCTCCTATGAATGTGTAATAACTATTGGTTGATCGTCTATTCTCAAAATTACTGGCCCAATTATAATGGCCATTTCTTTTCATCAAGATTCTTTGCCCCGGTGCTCCTTTTAGATACCTCAAAATTCTATTCACCATTTCCATATGTATATTCTTTAGGTATGACATGTACTGACTTACCTAATGCACAGAAAATATAATGTCAGGTCGTGTAATAGTTAGATATATAAGCTTATTTACAAGTCTTTGATAAAGCTTGATGTCCTTGTATGGTTCCTCCTTGTCATACCTTTTTTCATACTTCTTATCCTCTTTCTTCCTTCTTGGTGCCTCCATAGGTGTCATGGCCAGCTTTGCTCCAAGTTTTCCTGCCTCACTTAATAAATCAAGAACATACTTTTTTTGAGATAGAAATAGCCCTTTATTGGAATTAGCTATTTCTATACCTAGAAAATATCGTAAGTTTCCCAAATCTTTAACATCAAATGTACACTTCAAATATACTTTAATGCTCTTAATGTCATTAATGTCACAACCAGTGATGATAATATCATCCACATAAATAAGAACAATGGTAGATCCCTCACTTGAGTGCTTAATGAATAAAAAGTGATCGGCATCACTTACTTTAACATTTTGAGAACACAATGCATTATGCAACTTATTATACCATGCTTTTGATGATTGCTTTAATCCATATATGACTTTTTTCAATTTACAAACATGTGTACTAGGAACCCTAATATCATACCCTTGAGGTAGACTCATATAAACTTCTTCCTCTAACTCTCCTTGCAAGAAAGCATTCTTTACATCCATCTGATGTAAATCCCAATTATAATTAACTGCTAAGGAGAGAAGCACCTTAATAGTGTTCATTTTTGCTACCGGTGCAAAGGTTTCTGTATAATCTAAGCCATAAGTTTGGGTAAACCCCTTAACCACTAACCTAGGCTTATATTTGTCTAAAATTTTATCACTATTTAACTTAGTCTTATATACTCATTTGCATCCTATAACCTTCTTTCCCAAAGGTAAAGGGATTAATTCCCATGTATTATTTTTAACTAAAGCATCTAAATCCTCATGCATTGGTACTCAGATATTAACTTCCTCGTGCATTGGTTCCTTGCGTTTTCTGCCCCTAACACTACTTTCGTACTCAGATATTGGTGCACGGATGTGTTGGAGAGGTAAGACAACTCTTAAACCTCTCACAAGTCTTAGGCAAGGAAGACAACTTTTAACCTTAATCCAAGCCCAAACTATTCTAAGACGACTCTTGAAGGATAACCGAAAAAGATAGAATATGCAAGCAATTTGCTGTAAAATCTGCTATGTTATTTGAATATATCAATGAATGAATGTTTACATGATGGATGACTATATTTATAGTGATAGCAGCCCTTATTTAATTCTAAGCTAAACTTCTAATTTGCTTATGAAAAAGATTTCTAAGTTATCTAGAACTAAAAAGAAGAAAATCCTTTTTAGACTTAAAGTTGTTGGTTTACAGTCTCCTAATAATGTTGAAACTCTGCTTGGTGTAGAATTCTTTTGTGGACAAGGCCAAGGTCTTACTGGACCTCATTGCAGGCTTGATTGTGAGTTGATGTTATGTTTGGCGTGCCCATTTATCTTTAATACTTTGCTGCTGGCGATAGTTGCTGTAAATACTGGCTGCTGATGGCTTCGCGTGCTGCTTGTTGTTGCTCTCGATATCATCATTGTCTCTTGCGCTCCTTCTGCTTTCTCAGGTCCTCAACAGTAGTGGTCAAGAGGGTGTGCGGTTACCTTATTACCATAGAAAAACACTCTATTCTTCATCTATTCCGATGAAGATTGCCTAAGTCTTTGAGATCTCCTAAGTGGGGGATTTTGGCCTTATGTAGGTGTAACATGCTCCCCCTCACTTTGTGTGCTAACAGATAGTCTATTTTGTCTACTGCATGGTGACTCTATTTGAATATTTGGTTGTTTATCCCTAAGTGTTTCATCTTGGTTTTCCTCCTCTCTAATTATGCTAGATGATGAAGGTAATTCTTCTCTTACTTCACTAGGTGAATATGTATCTCAACTTTCTTTATTGGCTTTCCTTTCATTAGACACTTCATCTTGTAATTCTACATTATCATTACTCTAGTCTTGGTCATGGTTACCAACTATGTCACTAAATGGTGGTACATACTTATGTATTATGGCTAAAAGAAGTGGATCCTCTACTTCGCCTTTTTTATTACTAGTCCTATCAAAATATGAGTTATTTTCTATAAAAGTAACATTCCTAGAGATATACTTATCCTTAGTCAATGGATTATAGCATCTATAACCCTTAGTATCTATACAATAACCTAAAAAGATGCATTTAATGCTCTTTTGACATAATTTATCTCTTAAATGACTTGGAATATGTACATAGCATACACATCCAAAAATTCTGAGATAGGACAAGTCCGGTTGGGTATTATAGGCAATCTCAATTGGTGTCTTTCCTTTTAAGACCATAGATGGAGTTCAGTTAATAAGATGTGTGGCCGTGAGAATGGCTTCCCCCAAAACTCTTTAGGCACATTATGATAGAACATCATAATTCTTGCCACCTCTAAAATATGCCTATTCTTACGCTCAGCTACTCCATTTTGTTCCAAAGTATAAGAACAAGTAGTTTGGTGAACAATTCATTTACTAGCTAAAAATTCTTTGAATAAATTGTTCACATACTCTCCTCCATTGTCAGTTCTCAACATTTTCACTTTCTTATCAAATTGATTTCAATCAATATTACAAACTCTCTAAAACACTTAAAAGTATTAGATTTCTTTTTAATTAGACAAATCCATGTATACCTAGATTTATGATCTATAAAAGTTACAAAATATTTAAAGCCTTTATGCAATGAAGTAGGAGAAGTCCATAAGTCAAAATGTACCAAGGCAAATAATATGATCATGATGAGATTATACAAAAGGTATCTTAGTTTGTTTTCCTAAGATACAAGAATTACAATCTTTTATCTCATTAAACTTTAAATTATGAACTAATTTTTGCAAAATATGACTAGGAGGATGCCCTAATCTAGCATGCCAAAGTTCTTGGATTTTGTCGTTATCAACTTTAAAAGCCTTACTTGAATCTTCCAAAACATAAAGTCCATTTTTCTCTCTTCCCTTACCAATCAATTAGTCTGTCTTGATGTCCTAAAAAATTACTTTATTATGTTCAAATATGACATAACAATCTAAATCTTTTGTAATTCTACTTACAGACAACAAATTTGAAGAAAAACATGGCATATAAAGACCTTTAGTATGCTTAGGCAAAATATTCAAATGTCATAAACCACTAATTGGTATATCTTTTCTATTAGCTATACTAACCCATTTATCCTTTCCTATAAACTTAATTTTAGAAGCTAAATTTTTACTTCTAAACATGTGATTTGTAGCACCCGAGTCTATAACCCAAGGATCAATATTCAAAGATAAGTTAGAGACCAAACCTTGAGAGGTGCTTAGCCTTTGAGATTGAAGAAACTTTGCAAATTGCTCAATGAAGTTTGTGGACAATTTTGCCTCTAATGTGTGTTGTGATTCTTGCGAAACTTCGGCTTTATTCTCCTTCTTTAAGTGAGGATGAAGCTCAAAACACTTATCCTTATTTCCACAATGATCACAAAACCTACAATTTCTTTTGATGTGTCTTAGCCTTCCACATCTTTCACACTTCATGGTTTTGCTCTCTTTCAACCCTTGAGTTACCATTGCTTCTTCTTTTACCTTCACAAATGCACCTTTCTCAGTTTCACGCTCATCTCTATCAAATGCTTCTCTAGCCTTCAATTCCTTATCCACAATATTCACCACATCATCATACAGTAGCATCTCTTTATTCCTTAGAATTTGATTTCTAAGGTCTCTAAAGTTAGGCCCTAATCCTGTTAAAAGGAAACAAATCAGATCTTCATTAGCCTTTTTTTTGCAATTCTTCCTCATTGGCAGTAGTTGGCCTCAAACACTCTAATTCATCCCATGCTTCCTTAATTTTGTTGGAGTAGGAAAGGAAATCACTCCCATTCATCTTGGCATTTGTGATGATTTCCCTTAACTCATAAACTTTCAAGAGATTTTCTTGATTCTTGAATCTTCTAGCAAGTGCATTCCAAAGGTCTTTGGCAATTTTGTCTTTGTTAAAAATGTTAACTTTGATGATCAAAATATAAGAAGTGAGCTTGAGAATTTTAGCCAAAGAGAGAAATATGAAGAAAATGAGAGAATTGCCTTTTTTTCTTTTACAATAATCATTTACACATCTTGAGTTTATATATACAACAACCTAACGGTTAGGTACAAACTTACTTTACTTTTCTAACAACTAGGTATAACATATAATAACATATATTTCAAATTAAAAAAACTAGTTGTTATTTTGTCCTTTAGTGAGTAAAAAAACTAGTTGTTATTTTGTCTTTTAGTACTAGACAACCCAAAGAGTTATTTGGGTTTTTCTTCATTCTTTGGATCTTTGCTCTCAATTTTTTCATCTCCAACAATGATGACAAGGATATACGGATTCCTAATACAGCACAGTCACGATGCTGGCATGATCTCGAGATTCGTTAATTGGGTTAACCGGCTTTATTTCAGCAAAAGGCACCAACCAAGGATTAATCAATGGAATTGATAATCCAAGTGATGACAAGATTGTCAACATATCTCCATTCGGCATATTCTTTATCTCCCACCTTAGGTTGATTAATTTCTCCATCAATAAATCTAAGATCTCTCATGCCTAATAAAGCCCTTGTAGCATTTGTCACCCATGTAGAGTAATTCCTTCCATTGATGGGGAAGGTAGTAAGTTTGGTGGTGATTTTGTAGTCAGAATCAACATTGAAAAAACTCTCTCTCTCTTGGCAGAACTGCTTCCCTCTTGTGTAGCCATTCTAATTTTAACAACTTGGCCTTGCACAATGGAGACTAATCACACACCAAGAGATAGGAAAAAAAAGAGAGAAAGATGATAAAAAGAGCTCTCTAGATGTGGCCAAGCTTTGATACCATATTGATTAGATAAATTTGAATGTGTTTAGCTCTCGATTTCAAATATTCAACAAAAACTAAGAAAACATACAAGTAGATGAAAAGATATCAATAGAGAAAAATGAATAGCCTTTTATTTCATACATCAAATATTTACACATCTTGAGTTTATATATACAACATCCTAACGGCTAGCTACAAACTTATTTTACTTTTCCAACAACTAGGTACAACAAATAACAACATATCTTTCAAATTCAAAAACCCAGTTGTTATTTTATCCTTTAATGAATAGAAAAAACTAGTTGTTATTTTGTCGTTTAGTATCTAACCTTTTTTAAAATTAGAAATAGGTTTTTGGCTAAATGTGGGCATCCATAAACAACCCAAAGAGTTATTTAGGCTTTTCTTCATTCTTTGAATCTTCACTCTCAATTTCTTCATCTTCAACAGTTGCAAATGCACTCTTTTACAGGTATGCATTACTCTCTACTTTTGATACTAAATTGCTTGGTTTTGAACAAAATAATGAGTTCTATCTTTCAGACCCTGACTTTAGTAAAGAATATATAGTTTGTGAGAAGACTCCCAATGATAAGTACTTTATATATGAGAATTTTTTGTTTCGAAAAAATAAGTTGTGTATACCAAATTGTTGCATGCGTGATTTATTAGTTAAAGAATCACATGGTGAAAGATTGATAGGACATTTTGGGATAGCTAAAACATTAGCTATTTTACAAGAACATTTCTTTTAGCCACACATGAAAAGAGCTGTTAAGATAACTTATGATAGATGTGCCATATGCAGACAGGCAAAATCCCGAAAGCAACCTTATGGTTTATACAAACCATTGCCCATTCTTAATGAGTCTTGGATTAATATTTCTATAGACTTTGTGTTAGGACTGCCTAGGGGTAAATGTGATAGAGATTCAATTTTTATGGTTGTGGATAGATTTTCTAAAATGTCACACTTTGTTCCATGTCACAAAACGGATAACGCTTCACATGTTGCTTATTTGTTCTTTAGGGAGATTGTGAGATTACATAGTATGCCTAGAACAATTATTTCGAATAGAGATGCTAAGTTCTTAAGTTACTTTTGGACTTAGCATTTTTATCGAAAACAATTGTTCTAGGCATACCTGGAGTACATTCTCCAAGTGCCATCCTTCTTAGGTACAAGTAAAACTGGAACGGCACATGGACTCATGCTCTCCCTCACGTAGCCTTTCGCCATCAACTCACTTACTTGCCTTTGAAGCTCTTTTGTCTCCTCAGGATTGCTCCTATAAGCTGGTCGGTTTAGAATTGTCACACCAGGTACAAAATCAATTTGATGTTCAATACCTCGGATAGGAGGTAATCCCTGTGGCGTTTCTTCGGGAAAGACATCCTCATATTCCTGCAAAAGGGAAACCATAGAGTTAGGCAAAGCAGGATCAATTTCGTTAGTATTTAAAAACGCCTCTTTGTACAAAAGTACAATCATTGGCTGATTTAAAAACTTCGCTCTTTTTATTTCACTCTCTTTTGCATAAAAATTTGTTTTTCTCTCTATTTTGTTTTCAACGACTGAATCTGCACTCTTTTTTTCTCTCGAATTATCACTCGTTTTCTTTTTATCTCTCTCTTTCTTTTGATCACACTCCTTTCGTAACCACACTTGATCCTCGTACACTTATTGCGGTGTTAAAGGTACAAGAGTGATTGATCGTTAATTAAGCACAAAAGAGTACTTATTCGTAAAGCCATCATGCTTTACACGCCTATCAACTGCCATGGACGCCCTAGCAACAAATGTCCAGCTTGCATCGGTACTACATCACACAGCACTTTATCTTCATATTTGCCAATTCGAAATGCAACTATCACCTACTTATTTACCCTCATCTCTCCACTATCATTTAACCACTGCAATTTGAAAGGTTTAGGATGCTTCAACGTGGGCAGTCCTAATTTTTCCACCATTATCGTGCTTGCAACATTAGTACAACTACCACTATCAATAATCATACTACACACCTTGTCCTTGACGTGGCACCTAGTATGAAAAAGGTTCTCTCGCTGCACTTCTTCAACTTCTTTTGCCTGCAAGCTCAACGCTCTCCTGGTTACTAATATCAATGCATCAGAGGCTAAATACTCCTCCTCGGTGATGTTCTCCAATGGCGGCATGTCATTGGTGTCAAAATCTTCATCGTCAGTCACAATGTCACCATTATCTTACATTATCATAACTCGCGTGTTTGGACATTGACTTGCTATGTGTCCCCTGCCTTGATATTTAAAATATTTAATGTCACGATTTCTAGAGGTAGAAGTGTCAATTTTACCTTGAGAAACGTGGCTGGTGTTCTCGGACTTGGGCTCAAACTTGTGCTTGGGTGTTGCGGATGTTTGCAGCTTGCCTTCTTTCTTTGTGGAATTCGGTTTCCAAAAGAATGCACTCGAACTTTGATTTAGACGTGCGCTGCCCCTCCTCTTGAGTTGGCGCTCAATTTTGATGGCCATGTGAACCAAATCCTCTAATTCCACATAATGTTGCAATTCCACCACGTTTGCAATTTCTCAATTCAAACCACCCAAAAACCTAGCCATAGTAGCTTCTCAATCCTCCTCTATATTCGCTCGGATCATAGTTATTTTCATTTCTTTATAATAATCCTCCACGCTCTGGTTGCCTTGCGTAAGACTTTGCAATTTTTGATACAACTCCCTATAATAATAGCTTAGAACAAAACGTTTTCTCATCACAGTTTTCATCTCCTCCCATGTTTCCATTGGACGTTCTCTATTTCTTCTCCTACTTAAAAGCCAATTGATCCCACCAAACAATAGCATAATCAGAAAATTTAATGGCTGCAAGTTTTACCTTCTTCATCTTGGAGTAGTTGTGGCAATCAAAAACTAACTCCATCTTCTTTTCCCACTCAAGATAAGCCTCGGGATCATTCTTACCTTGAAATGAAGGAACCTTCATCTTAATACTGCCCAAATTATTATCCTCCCGATTCTAATCTTTTCTAACACGTTCAACCCTCTTATTGCTGCCTACCGAGTGTCTATCTTCTTCCTCAAAACTGCCGTCGTTATATTCCTCAAAATCTTCTACTGTACATTGTTGTTGAACGCTTTTCCTCCGATTCCTCCAATTGGCATTTTCTAATCTATCCAACCGTTCACTTATTTGCTCTAGTTCCAACTTCATCATCCGTCTCATCTCTCCCACCAAAGCCTCCATGTATAGCTTTGAATTCATCCATGTTTGTGCTTCCTCGTGGTCGTGTTGTGACATGCTTTCTGCAGGAGATAAGTTATAAAAA
Source organism: Swietenia macrophylla (assembly GCA_032401905.1). Lineage (NCBI taxonomy): Eukaryota > Viridiplantae > Streptophyta > Magnoliopsida > Sapindales > Meliaceae > Swietenia > Swietenia macrophylla. Next base: position 5,092,636 of record CP135586.1, on the reverse strand, counting down.
AAAGGACCTCACAATTCTCTCCCTTACGTGTTTAAAAAAAAGGACCTCACAATTCTCTCCCTTACGTGTTTACACTCAAGAATATGAATCACTTTGCACTCGTGTTTCACTCAAAAAATTTACGGCTTTTATCCCTCTAATGCTCTCACTACTCTTGCCTTTTTCCACTCAATAATTCTCTTTCGGTTCTTTTGAAACTAACAAACAATAACCAAAAATTTCTTGCAACAATTCTTCAGAACTTACTACGGCAAAATAAAGGCTGAAAATAAGGTCGCGTCACGGATTCTAAAGGTTTTAATTTCGCACAAAGTATTTTAATTTTATACCCACTGATTTGGAAATTGAGAATCACAAGGAATATATATTAGAATTTGGTACACAAATATTAAGGTATTGATGACAAACTGAAATATGAAATTTTCGTTTTTTTTTCTTCTCTTTTTTTTTTCTTTTTCTTTCCTTTTTTTTTTATATCAAGAATTGCGAAAAGAATAACAAAAGGGATAGGCAAACCTGACGCTAGAATAACCTTTGCTCTGATACCAAATGATATGAACCTCGCTAAGAATAACGAGAACCGAACTCAACAAGAAACCCGAGATCGTTCTACGATCAGATTTGAATGGAACCTCGACCCGTTGTTTATAAAGAAACAAGAACCTCGCTATAATGCAGACGCCACAAACGGTGGTGGAAGTCCGTTCGATAAGTCACTGATGAATGCCACAAGAATAATTCTTGATAAGTTCGAATAGTTCTTCAAAGAACCAAAGAGAAAATAACTCTCAAATTTTGACTAATGAATTCTGATCGCTTCTTATTCAAAGGGTGCCTTTTTATAGGTAAAAATCGTAACTTGTACTTACCTAAGATAGAAAGGAAAGCTGACTAATTAGATAGACTTATAAATGAACTCAAACATTCCTAAATATTCCTATTTTACTTGCTAAAAGATCAAGTTTAGATTTCGTCAGACTTTTCTAGAGTTTGAATCATGCATGTCCATCTTTGCTGGATATGTGGACCAAGCTCAATGGGTCTCCACGAATTTACTTGGGTCCAAACTTATTGAATTAGCCCGTTAAGTGCTTCTTTGAACTTCTTTACTTGGGCTCTTGCAACTGGGCCAATTGGAACTTGAATTAAATTCTTTGAAGTTGTGCTATGATTTGTATCAGTTTCCGATTTATTTTTAATCAAGTATATCCAAGTGTATCTAGACCTATGGTCAATAAATGTCATAAAATATTTGAAGCCATTATGAGATTCTAAAGGGGAAGTCCATAGATCAGAATGTACGAGATCAAACATTTCATTATAACAAGTTTCCGATTGTACAAAAGGAAGTTTAGTTTGTTTTCCTAGATTACAAGCCCTACATTGTTTAAAATCACTAAACTTCATATTCGGAATCATTTTACACAGAATATTACTAGGAGGATGTCCTAATCTTGCATGCCAAAGTTTTTGAAGTCCACGATCTTCCTCAACTCTAAGAGCTTGATTGGTGTTATCCAAAAAATATAGGCCATCCTGTAGTCTTCCCTCACCAATCTTCTTTCCAGTCAGTATGTCCTGAAATATCACTTTATTTGATTCAAAGATGACACAACAATTTAAGTCTTTTGTTATTTTACTTACCGATAACAAATTTGACGAAAAATTTGGCATGTAAAGACCTTTTGTTTCCTTTGATAAAACTTTAATATCACCTAATCCTTTAATAGGTATTTTACTACCATTGGCTATTGTCACATTTCTAAAATTTCCTTGGGTTTCTATTCTAGATGCGTTATTTTTGTTTCTAAACATATGATTAGTAGCACCTGAATCAATAACCCAGGCCAAATCCTCAAGGAGTTTTGAGTTGCCTTTTTTTATCGCATTTTGAGCACTATGTGGTTGTGCCTTTTCCTTGTTGTTAATTGGCCTGAGATGTGGATTGAGGACCCAACATTTTTCTTTAGTATGACCTAGCATCTTGCAATGACCACACTTCCAACATTTGTCTTTTGGGTTGTGCATCCGTCCACATTTGTCGCATTTAACCTTGACTTTTGCTCCTTGAACCAACATATCTTCTTCCTTGCTGTCTACCAAACTACCTCTTTCGGTCTTGCTTGAGTTCCCATTCAAAATTTTTCTTTGCATGTACTCTTTATTCACCTTGTTTACGACATCATCATAATGAGGCAAAGGTTCAATTCTAAGGATGTGGTTCCTAAGATCATCATAGTCAGAACCCAAACCCATCAAATATGATATCACAAGATCCTCATTGGCTCTTTTTTCCACTTCTTCAATATTGGTGGTATTCGACCTTAAGGATTGAAGTTCATCCCATGCTTCCTTAATTTTGGTGTTGTACTCTATTAGATCACCTCCACCAAGGCTGATGTTGTTGATAAAATGCTTCAACTCATATATTCTCATCAAGTTTCCTTGATGACCAAACTGTCTCTTTATAGACTCCCAAAGTGCTTTAGAAGTTTCAGCTTTCGAGAATGCACCCACCAAGGCTGGCTCCATGGAATTCAAAATCCATGTATACACTAAGTTGTCATTATAACAGCAATCTTCATATTCTTCACTTGATGTGTCAGTAGGCTTTGTGATTCTTTCATTGACAAAGCCCAACGCTCGTTTTCCACTTAATGCTCGTTCAGCGGGATTGAGCCAAATTGAATAATTTTTTCCATTCAAGGGAAATGTGGTAAGTTTTAAGGTGGTATTACCATCATTGTCAACTCCCTTGAAGGAACTTTTGTTCTTGGTGTTGTATGACGAGCCCTCCATTTCCATTTATTAATTTGGCTTTGAAGGGGAATGTCTTGATACACCAAAAACCAACAAGAAACAAAGATAGAAGGTGGATTTAGGATGAAACTTGCTCTGATACCATGTAAAAAATATTGATAAAAGAATGATGAAGCTTCAAGTGCAAAAGAAAGTAGTGATTTTTCATTTACAATTATGTGTTTATATACATGAGTTTGTAACAGCTAGTTTTTCAAATTTTTTGACCGTTACTGTTCACAACGGCTACTGTTCAACGGCTAGTTTATTTGTCTTGTTGTGTCTAGTTGCTTGCAATGGGCCTTGTAGATTGTGTGAATAATCTTGGATCTTCTAATGGGCTATGACTATTATTTTCAACAAGAACATCATCGAGTAGGAGTATTTAGCTTTTAATGCATTGACATTAGTAACGAGGAGAGCGTTAAGCTTGCAGGCAAAAGTTGAAGAAGTGCAGCAAGAGAATCTCTTTCATACTAGGTGTCACGTCAATAACAAGGTGTGTAGTATGATTATTGATAGTGGTAGTTATACTAATGTTGCAAGCACAATAATGGTGGAAAAATTAGAACTGCCCACATTGAAGCACCTTAAACCATATAAATTACAGTGGTTAAATGGTAGTAGAGAGATGAGGGTAAATAAGCAGGTGATAGTTGCATTTCGGATTGGCAAATATGAAGATGAAGTGTTGTGTGATGTAGTACCGATACAAGCTGGACATTTGTTGCTAGGGCGTCCATGGCAGTTTGATAGGCGTGTGAAGCATGAGGGCTTTATGAACAAGTACTCTTTTGTACTTAATTAATGACCAAGCACTCTTGTATCTTTAACACTGCAACAAGTGTATGAGGATCAAGTGTGGTTACGAAAGGAGTGTGATAAAAAAAAAAAGAGAGAGAGATAAAAAGAAAATGAGTGACAATTCGAAAGAAAAAATTGAAAGAGAAAAAAAGAATATAGATTCAGTCATTGAAAACAAAATAGAGAGAAAAACAAATTTTTATGCAAAAGAAAGTGAAATAAAAAGAGCAAAATTTTTAAATCAATCAATGATTGTACTTTTGTACAAAGAGGCGTTTATAAATACTATTGAGATTGATCCTGCTTTACTTCTCTATAGTTTCTCTTTTGTAGGAATATAAAGATGTCTTTCCTGAAGAAACGCCACATGGATTACCTCCTGTTGAAAATAATAGTCATAGCCCATTAGAAAGCCCAAGTTATTCACACAATCTACAAGGCCCATTACAAGCAACTAGACACAACAAGACAAATAAACTAGCCATTAAACAGTAGCCATTGTGAACAGTAACAATCAAAACTCATGTATATAAACTGATACGAACCTCACTAAAAATAACGAGACCCGAATTCAACAAGGAACCCGAGATCGTTCTACGATCAGATTTGAAATAGAACCTCAACCCGTTATTTATAAAAAAAACAAAAATCTCAGTATAATGTAGACGCCACAAACGGTGATGGAAGTCCGTTCGATAAGTCACTGATGAACGCCACAAGAATAATTCTTGATGAGTTCGAATAGTTTTTCAAAGAACTAAAGAGAAAATAACTCTCAAATTTTGACTAATAAATTCTGATCGCTTCTTATTCAAATGGTGCCTTTTTATAGGTAAAAATCGTAACTTGTATTTACCTAAAAGAGAAAGGAAAGCTAACTAATTAAATAGACTTATAAATAAACTCAAACACTCTAAGGAAAGCTGACTAATTAGATAGACTTTTAAATGAACTCAAACACTCCTAAATATTCCTATTTTACTTGCTAAGAAATCGAGTTTAGATTTGGTCAGACTTTTCTAGAGTTTGAATTATGCATATCCATTTTTGCTGGATATGTAGACCAAGTCCAATGGGTCTCCACGAATTTACTTGAGTCCAAACTTCTTGAATTAACTCGTTAAGTGCATCTTTAAACTTCTTTACTTAGGCTCTCGTAACTGGACCAACGGAACTTAAATTGAATTCCTTGAAGTTGTGCCATGATTTGTATCATTCCCCTCCTCTTGAAAAGGATTTGTCCTCAAATCATCACCTACATCAAAAGGACTCAAATAAGCAACATTAAAAGTAGCACTTACATTGTACTCACCTGGTAAATCTAGCTTGTAAGTATTGTCATTGATACGCTCTAAGACTTGAAAAGGGTCATCTCCTCTTGGAAGTAATTTGGAATGCCTTTGCGTCAGAAATCTCTCTTTTCTCATATGCAACCAAACCCAATCTTCTGGTTCAAAAATCAACTTGCGACACCCCTTGTTGGCTTGTTGTGCGTACTGCTCCATTCTTCGCTCAATGTTGAGTCTTGCTTTCTCAATGGTGTGTATAAACCATGGGGTTGCTTTCAGAATTTTGCCTGCCTGCATGTGACACATCTATTGCAAGTTCTCTCAACATCTCTTTTTATGTGTGGCCAAAAGAAGTGTTCTTGTAAAACAGCTAATGTTTTAACTATCCCAAAGTGTCCCATCAATCCTCCACCATGTGATTCTCTAACTAAGAAATCACGCACGGAATAATTCGGTATGCACAACTTATTTTCTCGAAATAAAAAACCCTCATGTCTAAAGTACTTACCATTGCGGGTCTTCTCACAAGCTATATACTCTTCACTAAAATCAGGGTATGAAGGATAAAACTCTTTAATATGTTCAAAACCAAGCAATTTAACATCAAAAGTAAAGAGTAATGCGTACCTGTGAGAGAGTGCATCTGCAACCACATTCTCCTTACCTTGCTTATATCGAATGATGTATGGAAACGTTTCAATGAATTCCACCCAACTAGCATGTCTTTTGTTCAGCTTGTGTTGTCCTTTCAAGTGTCTCAATGATTCGTGATCAGTGTGAATCACAAACTTCTAGGGCCAAAAGTAGTACTGCCATGTTTCCAAAGCTCGAACCAATGCGTATAATTCCTTATCATAAGTCGAATAGTTTAAAGCTGCTCCACTTAGCTTTTCACTGAAATACGCAATCGATCGTCTTTCTTGCATAAGCACAACTCCAATACCTATACCAGAAGCATCACATTCGATCTCAAATATTTTGTTAAAGTTAGGTAAAGCTAATAAAGGTGCATTTGTTAATTTTTGCTTCATGAGCTGAAATGCCTTCTTTTGCTCTTCTCCCCACTTGAAACCAATGTTTTTCTTTATTACCTCAGTGAGCGGTACAGCTAAAGTACTAAAGTCTTTCACAAACCGTTGGTAGAAACTAACGAGTCCATTAAAACTTCATACGTTACCTATGCTCGTGGGACTCGACCATTATTGAATTGTACGCATTTTCTCTTCATCAACCTGTATTCCTTATGCACTCACAATGAAATTAAGAAACACAAGTTTATCGATGCAAAAGGTGCATTTCTTTAAGTTAGCAAATAACTTCTCTTTTCTAAGTACATCTAAAACCAATTTTAAATGCACAATATGATCATCCAAGTTTTTGCTATAAATAAGAATATCATCAAAATAAACAACAAATCTGCCTATGAATGCACGCAATACATGGTTTATTAATCGCATAAATGTGCTCAGTGCATTAGTTAAACCGAAAGGCATTACTAACCTTTCACACAAACTGTATTTTGTTTTAAAGGCAGTTTTCCATTCATCACCCTCTTTCATGCGTATTTGATGATACCCAATCTTCAAATCAATTTTTGAAAATATACAAGCTCCATGCAATTCATATAACATGTCGTCTAAGCGAGGAATGGGATGTTGATACTTTACCGTAATGTTATTGATCGCTCGGCAGTCAACACACATTCTTCAAGTGCCATCCTTCTTAGGTACAAATAAAACTGGAATGGCACACGGACTTATGCTCTCCCTCACGTAACCTTTCGCCATTAACTCACTTACTTGCCTTTGAAGCTCTTTTGTCTCCTCAGGATTGCTCCTATAAGCTGGTCGGTTTGGAATTGTCGCACCAGGTACAAAATCAATTTGATGTTCAATCCCTCGAATAGGAGGTAATCCCTGTGGCATTTCTTCGGGAAAAACATCCTCATATTCCTGCAAAAAAGAAACCATAGAGATAGGCAAAGCAGAATTAATCTCATTAGTATTTAAAAATGCCTCTTTGTACAAAAGTACAATCATTGGCTGATTTAAAAACTTTGCTCTTTTTATCAATACTTTCTTTTGCACTTGAAACTTCATCATTCTTTTATCAATATTTTTTACATGGTATCAAAGCAAGTTTCATCCTAAATCCACCTTCTATCTTTGTTTCTTGTTGGTTCTTGGCGTATCAAGACATTCCCCTTCAAAGCCAAATTAAGAAATTGAAAAAGAGGGCTCATCATACAACACCAAGAATAAAAGTTCCTTCAAGGGAGTTGACAATGATGGTAATACCACCTTGAAACTTACCACATTTCCCTTGAATGGAAAAAATTATTCAATTTGGCTCAATCCCGCTGAACGAGCATTAAGTGGAAAACGAGTGTTGGGCTTTGTTAATGGAAGAATCACAAAGCCTACTGACACATCAAGTGAAGAAAATGAAGATTGGTGTTATAATGACAACTTGATGTATACATGGATTTTGAATTCCATAGAGCCAGCCTTGGTGGATGCATTCTCGAAAGCTGAAACTTCTAAAACACTTTGGGAGTCTATAAAGAAACAATTTGGTCATCAAGAAAAGTTGATGAGAATATATGAGTTGAAGCATTTCATCAACAATATCAGCCTTGGTGGAGGTGATCCGATAGAGTACAACACGAAAATTAAGGAAGCATGGGATGAACTTCAATCCTTAAGGCCGAATACCACCAATATTGAGGAAGTGGAAAAAAGAGCCATTGAGGATCTTGTGATATCATATTTGATGGGTTTGGGTTCTGACTATGATGATCTTAGGAACCACATCCTTAGAATTGAACATTTACCTCATTATGATGATGTCGTAAATAAGGTGAATAGAGTACATGCAAAGAAAAATTTTGAATGGGAACTCAAGCAAGACCGAAAGAGGTAGTTTGGTAGACAGCAAGGAAGAAGGTATGTTGGTTCAAGGAGCAAAAGTCAAGGCTAAGTGCGACAAATTTGGACGCATGCACAACCCAAAAGACAAATGTTGGAAGTATGGTCATTGCAAGATGCTAGGTCATACTAAAAAAAAATGTTGGATCTTCAATCCACATCTCAGGCCAATTAACAACAAGGAAAAGTCACAACCACAAAGTGCTCAAAATGCGATAGAAAAAGGCAACTCAAAACTCCTTGAGAATTTGGCAAAACTTCTTCAAAATCATCTCCCAAGTTCCTTTTAAGGTATGATTTCCAGCTCATATTTTAAATTTGAACCATGGGTTATTGATTCAGGTGCTACTAATCATATGTTTAGAAACTTGTTAAATTAAAGGACTAGGTGATATTAAAGTTTTATCAAATGAAACAAAAGGTCTTTACATGCCAAAT
>CP135586.1:5014014-5069461 GCA_032401905.1 Swietenia macrophylla | reverse complement strand
ATTCTCTCCCTTACATGTTTACACTCAAGAATATGAATGACTCTGCACTCGTGTTTTACTCAAAAATTTGCGACTTTTATCCCTCTAATGCTCTCACCATTCTTGCCTTTTTTGACTCAATAATTCTCTTTCAGTTCTTTTCAAACTAACAAACAATAACTAAAAATTTCTTGCAACAATACTTTAAGACTTACTACGGCAAAATAAATGTTGAAAATAAGGTCGTGTCACGAATTTTAAAGGTTTTAATTTCACACAAAGTATTTCAATTTTATACCCACTGATTTGGAAATTGAAAATCACAAAGAATATATTAGAATTTGATACATAAATATTAGGGTGTTGATAACTGCTGAAATAAAGCTGGTTAAGCCAATTGACCAATCTCGAGATCATGCCAGCATTGTGACCGTGCCGCATTAGGAATCCGTATATCGCTATCATCATTGTTGAAGATGAAGAAATTGAGAGCAAAGATCCAAAGAATGAAGAAAAGCCCAAATAACTCTTTGGGTTGTCTAGATACTAAAGGACAAATAGCAACTAATTTTTTGAATTTGAAACATATGTTATTATATGTTGTACCTAACTGTTGGAAAAGTAAAGTAAGCTTGTACCTAGCCGTTAGGATGTTGTATATATAAACTCAAGATGTGTAAATGATTATAGTTGAAGGAAAAAAGGCAATTCTCTCATCTTCTTCATATTTCTCTCTTTGGCTGAAATTCTCAAACTCACTTCTTATACTTTGATCATCAAAGTTAACAATAACAAAGTGAAATATGAAATTTTTATTTTTTTTCACTCTTTTTTTTTTTCTTATATCAAGAATTGCGAAAAGAACAACAAAAGGGATAGGCAAACCTGACGCTAGAATAACATTTGCTCTGATACCAAATGATACGAACCTTACTGAGAATAATGAGACCCGAACTCAATAAGGAACCCAAGATCGTTCTATGATCAGATTTGAATGAAACCTCGACCCGTTGTTTATAAAGAAATAAGAACCTCGGTATAATATAGATGTCACAAATGGTAATGGAAGTCCGTTCAATAAGTTACTGATGAATGCTACAAGAATAATTCTTGATAAGTTCAAATAGTTCTTCAAAGAACCAAAGAGAAAATAACTCTCAATTTTTCTAACTAATGAATTCTTTGAAGTTGTGCCATGATTTGTATCAGAGCGTGATGATTTGGGGACAAATACTTTTCAAGAGGAGGGGAATGATACAAATCATGGCACAACTTCAAAGAATCCAATTCAAGTTCCGATTGGTCCAGTTACAAAAGCACAAATAAAGAAGTTCAAAAATGCACTTAACGGGCTAATTTAAGAAGTTTGGACTCAAGTAAATTCATGGAGACCCATTAAGCTTGGTCCACATATCCAGCAAAGATGGATCTGCATGATTCAAACTCTAGAAAAGTCAGGCCAAATCTAAACTTGATTTTTAAGCAAGTAAAATAGGAATATTTAGGAGTGTTTGAATTCATTTATAAATCTATTTAATTAGTCAGCTTTCCTTGGAGTGTTTGAGTTCATTTATAAGTCTATTTAATTAGTTTATATGTCTATTTAATTAATCAGCTTTTCTTGTTTAATTAGGACATGTAGAGTCATTTAATTGGCTGATTATTTCCTTTCTATCTTAGGTAAGTACAAAGATACGATTTTGCCTATAAAAAGGCACTTTTGAATAAGAAGCAACAATAATTCATTAATCAAAAAAATTGAGAGTTATTTTCTCTTTGGTTCTTTGAAGAGTTCTTTGAATAACTACTCGAACTTATCAAGAATTATTCTTGTGGCATTCATCAATGACTTATCGAACGAACTTCCATCACTGTTTGTGGTGTCTACATTATACCAAGGCTTTTGTTTCTTTATAAACAAAGGTCAAGGTTCCATTCAAAATCTGATCGTAGAACGATCTTGGGTTCCTTATTAAGTTCGGGTTTCGTTTTTCTTAGTAAGGTTCGTATCAGTTTAACAGCTCACCCACTAGCTAATAATCTTTAAAGCATCGCCACTCTTGCCTAAAATTGTTTAAAAGGCTTGGAAAAGCCACCATTTCCCCCCCAAAATGATTGAAAATGCTTTAAAATCACTGTATAATGCACTAAAACATCGCCATTTTTGTCATAATCACTATATAATGATCTAAAGCATCACAACTTTCCAAAAAATGCAAGCAAGTGTGTTTAAACACTGCAATATTTGCCGAAAATGCTAGAAAATGCTTTCAAAAGCATATGTTTTGCTGAAAATGATATACAATGCATTAAAACACAAACAAATATTCAAAAAATACAACACAATGGTTAAAACACCACCATTTTCATGAAATTGATAAAAAAAGATTTTAGAATGCTACCATTTTACCATAAAGCGTTTAACACATCATCCATTTGCCAATAATGCTTTAAATCATTATCGTTCTTCTTGAAAATGATTTAAAAGGCATAAAAACACCACTGTTTCCATGAACATGCGTGAAAATGCTTTAAAATCAACTCATAATGCATTAATACATCACCATTTTTGAGAAATTCACTACACAATGCTTTGAACCATTGCCATTTAAAATAATATACTGGAAAATGCTTTGAAACAATACCATGCTTGCCAAAAATGCCAAAAAATGCTTTCAAACATCACTATTTCTTTGAAAAGTGGTAGTCTTATAGAAGAATTAATTTATCAAAAAATGCAATACAATGCTTGAAACATCACCATTTTCTTGAAAAATGTGATAAAAGTGCCCTAGAACATCACCATTTTATTATTAAATGTTTAACAGTTCACTGACTTGCTGATAATGCTTTAAAGCATCATGTTCCTGCCTAAAATTGACGAAAAAAGTGATACAAACCTTGCTAAGAATAACGAGACCTGAACTTAACAAGGAACCCGAGTTCGTTCTACGATCAAATTTGAATGGAACATTGACCCATTGTTTATAAAGAAACAAGAACCTTGGTATAATGTAGACGCCACAAACGGTGATGGAAGTCCATTCGATAAGTCACTGATGAACGCCACAAGAATAATTCTTGATAAGTTCGAATAGTTCTTCAAAGAACCAAAGAGAAAATAACTCTCAATTTTTGACTAATGAATTCTGATTGCTTCTTATTCAAAAGGTGCCTTTTTATAGGCAAAAATCGTAGCTTGTACTTACCTAAGACAAAAAGGAAAGCTAACTAATTAAATAAACTTATAAATGAACACAAATACTCCAAGGAAAGTTGACTAATTAGATAAACTTATAAATGAACTCAAACACTCCTAAATATTCCTATTTTACTTGCTAAAAAATTGAGTTTAGATTTGGTTAGACTTTTCTAGAGTTTGAATCATGCATATCCATCTTTGTTGGATATGTGGACCAAACCCAATGGGTCTCCACGAATTTACTTGGGTCCAAACTTCTTGAATTAGCCCGTTAAGTGTTTCTTTGAACTTCTTTATTTGGGCTCTCGTAATTGGGCCAATTGGAACTTGAATTGAATTCTTTGAAGTTGTGCCATGATTTGTATCAAAAAGCCACTGTTTCCCCCAAAATGATTGAAAATGCTTTAAAATATGATGTGATACACTAAAACATCACCATTTTTGCCATAATCACCAAATAATGATCTAAAGCATCACAATTTACCAGAAAATGCTAGCAAGTTCATTCAAACATCACCGTATTTGCCAAAAATGATATAACATGCAATAAAATGCAAACGACTTTGTGCAAAATGTAGAACAATGGATGAAACACAGCCAGTTTCATGTAAGTTGCTAGAAAAGGTTTTGCAACATTACCGTTTTACCATTAAGGGTTTAGTGTTGAAAATAATAGTCATAACCCATTAGAAGGCCCAAGATTATTCACACAATCTACAAGGTCCATTATAAGCAACCAGACACAAGAAGACAAATAAACTAGCCATTGTGAACAGTAACGGTCAAAAATTTGAAAAACTAACTGTTACAAACTCATGTATATAAACACATCATTGTAAATAAAAAAAGGAGAAAAATCAATAGTTTCTTTTGAACTTGAAACTTCATCATTCTTTATCAATATTTTTTATATGGTATCAGAGCAAGTTTCATCCTGAATCCACCTTTTATCTTTGTTTCTTGTTGGTTCTTAGTGTATCAAGACATTCATTCCCCTTCAAAGCCAAATTAAAATATGGAAAAGGAAAGCTCGTCATACAACACCAAGAACAAAAGTTCCTTCAAGGGAGTTGACAATGATGGTAATACCACTTGAAACTTACCACATTTTCTTTGAATGGAAAAATTATTCAATTTGGCGCAATCCCGCTGAACGAGCATTAAGTGGAAAACTAGCATTGGGCTTTGTCAATGGAAGAATCACAAAGCCTACTAACACATCAAGTGAAGAATATGAAGATTGGTGTTATAATGACAACTTGGTGTATACATGGATTTTGAATTCCATGGAGCCAGCCTTGATGGGTGCATTCTCGAAAGCTGAAACTTCTAAAGCACTTTAGGAGTCTATAAAGAGACAATTTGGTCATCGAGAAAACTTGATGAGAATATATGAATTGAAGCATTTCATCAACAATATCAGCCTTAGTGGAGGTGATCCGATAGAGTACAACACCAAAATTAAGGAAGCATGGGATGAATTTCAATCCTTAAGGCCAAATACCACCAATATTAAAGAAGTGGAAAAAAGAGCCAATGAGGATCTCGTGATATCATATTTGATGAGTTTGAGCTCTGACTATGATGATCTTAGGTGTTGATTAAATATATTTGAATGTGTTTAGCTCCCGATTTCAAATATTCAACAAAAACTAACAGAAAATACAAGTAGATGAAAAGATATCAAGAGAGAAAAATGAATAGCCTTTTTATTTCATATCTCAAACATTCACACAACTTGGGTTTATATATACAACATCCTAACGGCTAGGTACAAGCTTACTTACTTTTCCAACAACTAGGTATAACAAATAACAACATATCTTTCAAATTTAAAAAACTAGCTGTTATTTTGTCCTTTAATGAATAGAAAAAACTAGTTGTTATTTTGTCCTTTAGTATCTAACCTTTTTTAAAACTATAAATAGGTTTTGGGCTAAATGTGGGCATCCATAAACAACTCAAATGGTTATTTGGGCTTTTTCTTCATTCTTTGAATCTTCAGTCTCAATTTCTGAATCTTCAACATTAGGAACCACATCCTTAGAATTGAACATTTTCCTCATTATGATGATGTTGTAAACAAGGTGAATAAAGAGTACATGCAAGGAAAAATTTTGAATGGGAATTCAAGCAAGACCACAAAAGGTAGTTTGGTACACAGCAAGGAAGAATTATTCTTGTGGCGTTCATCAAGTGACTTATCGAACGGATTTTCATCACTATTTGTGACGTCTACATTATACTAAGGTTCTTGTTTTTTTACAAACAACGGGTCGAGATTCCATTCAAATCTAATCGTAGAACAATCTTGGGTTCATTGTTGAGTTCGGATCTCGTTATTCTTAGCGAGGTTCATATCATGTACCCAATTGAAAGTTATGTTATGTAGCATTGTATTTTTCAATGAAAAAGGTACTTTTTTATTTATTTTATTACACTAAAAATTCAATTGCTATTTACTAGGTATTTGCATACCTTAAAGTCATATGTTCGCAATAAATGCCATCCAAAAAGTTCTATAGCTGAAGGATATATAGCTGAAGAATGCTTGACATTTTGTTTTCATTATTTGTGCAGAATTGAAACAAGATTCAATCAACCCTTGGGAAATGATAATAATGAAATTAAAGAAGGAAGGTTATTAGTATTCTCAAGAATGGGTCGCGAAATGGGAAAAAAAAAAAAGAGTTGATCTTTCTAGATCATACTATTTTGTCTCAAGCACATAGATGTATGAAGAAGTTGTGCCATTTATCATGCAAGTCTATCATCCAATTTGTTTAGTAAATTAGTTCAATCAGACACTTTTTATATGATAAAATATCTTATTTTACATGCATTATTGAATGCAAGAAATATTTATAAATTGTCATGCTAGAGAAATTGATGTTGCTCACATTCATAGCGAGGATTTTCCTAAACGGTTTGAAGCTGAGGTAATAATTAGAATTGATAAATATATTTATATATATATATATAAAATATTTCTTCTATTCTATTATTAACATGTTTAATATGAACAAGTAAAATAATTATATCAACATAGAGATCATAATGTGACTGATGACTTGAAATGGCTAGCTCAAAGGCCTAATAGATTGGTTTCAAAATTCAAAAAGTCTATGATAAATGGATTTAGGTTTCAAATAAAAGAAGTTGATATGAAAGGTAAAACTCAGAATAGCGGTGTGACCGTTATGGCAAAAACCTCAAGTTTCTCAAGTTCTAAAGACAAAAAGCCAATTTTGGAAAATGTTTCATTCTTTAAATGGCTAATAGATATTTTTGAACTAGATTATTATAGTGAAAGAAACTTTACTCTTTTTCAAGTGTGATTGGGTCTATATAAAATCAAATTGAGGAATGAAAAAGGATGAGTCAAGCTTCATACGTGTAAACTTCAATTATTTGCTAAAAACTGATAAGTTGTTCATTCTTGCATCCCAAGCAATTCAAGCGTTCTATATGATGGACCCTGATACGAACCTGACTAAGAATAATGAGACCCGAACTCAACAAAGGAACCCGAGATCGTTCTATGATCAGATTTGAATAGAACCTCAACCTGTTGTTTATAAAGAAACAAGAACCTCGGTATAATGTAGATGCTACAAACGATGATGGAAATCCGTTCGATAAGTCACTGATGAACGCAACAAGAATAATTCTTGATAAGTTCAAATAGTTCTTCAAAAAACTAAAAAGAAAATAACTCTTAAATTTTGACTAATGAATTCTAATTGTTTCTTATTTAAAGGTGCCTTTTTATAGGCAAAATCATATCTTGTACTTACCTAAGATAGAAAATAACTCTCAAATTTTGACTAATGAAAAATTGTTACAATAAATTTTTGATTATTGTTTGTTAGTTTGAAAAGAACCGAAAGAGAATTATTAAGTGGAAAAAGGCAAGAGTGGTGAGAGCATTAAAGGGATAAAAGCCGCAAATTTTTGAGTGAAACACAAATACAGAGTGATTCATATTCTTGAGTGTAAACACGTAAGGGAGAGAATTGTGAGGTCCTTTTTTTTATCACTTATCTCCTGCAGAAATCATGTTACAACACGACCATGAGAAATCACAAACAAAGATGAATTCAAGGCTATACATGGAAGCTTTGGTGGGAGAGATGAGACGTATGA
Organism: Swietenia macrophylla; assembly: GCA_032401905.1. Classification (NCBI taxonomy): domain Eukaryota; kingdom Viridiplantae; phylum Streptophyta; class Magnoliopsida; order Sapindales; family Meliaceae; genus Swietenia; species Swietenia macrophylla. Next base: position 5,062,134 of record CP135586.1, on the reverse strand, counting down.
TGAAGCTGAAATTAGAGCAAATTAATGAACAGTTAGATAGATTAGAAAATGCCAATCAGAAAAATCGGAGGGAAAGCGTTCAACAATGGCGTACAATAGAAGATTTTAAGAAATAAAACAACAGCAGTTTTGAGGAGGAAGATAGACACTTAGTAGGCAGCAATAGGAGGGTTGAATGTATTAGAAAAGATTAAAATTAGGAGGATAATAATTTGGGCAGCATTAAGATAAAGGTGCCTTCATTTCAAGGCAAAAATGATCTCAAAGCTTATTTTGAGTGGGAAAAGAAAATGGAGCTAGTTTTTGATTGTCACAACTACTTCGAGATGAAGAAGGTAAAATTTGCAGCCATTGAATTTTCTGATTATGCTATTGTTTGGTAGGATCAATTGGTTTTAAGTAGGAGAAGAAATAGAGAACGTCCAATAGAAACATGAGGGGAGATGAAAACTGTGATGAGAAAACGATTTGTTCCAAGTTATTATTACAGGGAGTTGTATCAAAAATTGCAAAGCTTTACGCAAAGCAATTAGAGCGTGGAGGATTATTATAAAGAAATGGAAATAACTATAATCAGAGCGAATATAGAGAAAGATCGAGAAGCTACTATGGCTAGGTTTTTTGGGTGGTTTGAATCGAGAAATTGCAAATGCGGTGGAATTGCAACATTATGTGGAATTAGAGGATTTGGTTCACATGGCCATCAAAATTGAGCGCCAACTTAAAAGGAGGGGCAGTGCATGTCTAAATTAAAGTTCGAGTGCATTTTTTTGAAAACCGAATTTCACAAAAAAAGAAGACAAGCTACAAACATCCGCAACACCCAAGCACAAGTTTGAGCCCAAGTCCGAGAACACCAGCCACATTTCTCCAGATAAAATTGACACTTCTACCTCTAAAATTCGTGACATTAAATGTTTTAAATGTCAAGGCAGGGGACACATAACAAGCCAATGTCCAAACAAGCGAGTTATGGTGATGCAAAATAATGGTAATATTGTGACTGACGATGAAGATTCTGACACTGATGACATGCCGCCATTGGAGAACATCACCAAAGAAGAGTATTTAGCCCCTGATGCATTAACATTAGTAACTAGAAGAGCATTGAGCTTGCAGGCAAAAGAAGTTGAAGAAGTGCAGCGAGAGAACCTCTTTCATACTAGGTGCCACGTCAAGAATAAGGTGTGTAGTATGATTATTGATAATGGTAGTTGTACTAATGTTGCAAGCACAATAATAGTGGAAAAATTAGGACTGGCCATATTGAAGCACCCTAAACCGTACAAATTACAGTGGTTAAATGATAATGGAGAGATGAGGGTAAATAAGTAGGTGATAATTGCATTTCGCATTAGCAAATAAGAAGATGAAGTGTTGTATGATGTAGTAGCGATGCAAACTGGACATTTGTTGCTAGGGCGTGCATGGCAGTTTGATAGGCATGTGAAGCATGATGGCTTTACGAACAAGTACTCTTTTGTACTTAATCAACGACCAATCACTCTTGTACCTTTAACACCGCAACATGTGTATGAGGATCAAGTGTGGTTACAAAAGGAATGTGTTCAAAAGAAAGAAAGAGATAAAAAGAAAACGAGTGACAATTCGAGAAAAAAAATTAAAAGAGAAAAAAAGTGTGCAGATTCAATCGTTAAAGACAAAATAGAGAGAAAAATAAATTTTTATGCAAAAGAGAGTGAAATAAAAAGAGCAAACAATAATCAAAATAAGTTAGTCCTTAAGTAGTTTTGAAAATTGAGGCACTTGAAAGGACAACACAAACTAAACAAAAAACATGCTCGTTGGGTAGAGTTTATTGGGACGTTTCCATGCGTCATCCGATATAAGTAAGATAAGGAAAATGCGGTTGCAGATGCACTCTCTCGCAGGTACGCATTACTCTCTACTATTAATGCTAAATTGCTTGATTTTGAACATATTAAAGAGTTTTATCCTTCAGATCTTAACTTTAGTGAAGTGTATATGGCTTGTGAGAAGACCCCCAATGGTAAGTACTTTAGACATGAGGATTTTTTATTTCGAGAAAATAAGTTGTGTATATCGAATTGTTCCGTGCGTGATTTATTAGTTAGAGAATCATATGGTGGAGGATTGATGAGACACTTTGGAATAGCTAAAACATTAGCTATTTTACAAAAACACTTCTTTTGGCCACACATGAAAAGAAATGTTGAGAGAACTTATGATAGATGTATCACATATGCTGAAATAAAGCCGGTTAAGCCAATTGACCAATCTTGAGATCATACCAGCATCATGACCGTGCTGCATTAAGAATCCATATATCCCTATCATCATTGTTGGAGATGAAGAAATTGAGAGCCAAGATCCAAAGAATTATGAAAAGCCCAAATAACTCTTTGGGTTGTCTAGATACTAAAGGACAAAATAACAACTAGTTTTTCTACTCACTAAAGGACGAAATAATAACTAGTTTTTTGAATTTGAAACATATGTTATTATATGTTGTACCCAGCTGTTGGAAAAGTAAAGTAAGCTTGTACCTAGCCGTTAGGATGTTGTATATATAAACCCAAGATGTGTAGATGATTTACAGTTGAAGGAAAAAAGGCAATTCTTTCATCTTCTTCATATTTCTCTCTTTGGCTGAAATTCTCAAGCTCACTTCTTATAATTTGATCATCAAAGTTAACATGGTATCAGAGCAGTAAACTCCTATACTTCTTTTCCTTCTTCTTTTTCTTTGATTCTTCACGGTTGTGCTTGAAAAGTATCTCTTATCTTTTGGCCAAATCTAAATGGCAAGTGAGGAACCCTTCTTAGGCACTTACAAACCAAGTGAAGCACCTTCTCAAACCACCATCAACACCTCCAGCCGAACCACTTTCAAGATAATGGAAGTAGATGCTACTACCTCCCTTAAACTCACCACTATTCTACTAAACAACCGCAACTACCCCATATAGGTCAAAGCTGCAACAAATGCTTTGTGTGGTAAAGATACGGGTTTGTCACAAGAAGGGTTAAGAGATCTTTGGATGATGATGGATTTGAAGAATGGTTCCAAGTAGACAAAATGATTCGAACTTGGATCCTTAACTCTATAGAACCAAACTTGATTGGTATATTCTCCAATGCTGAGACGTCTAAGGAGCTGTGGGATTCTATCAAGAGAATCTATGGTCAACAAAAGAATCTTATGAGGGTGTATGAGCTCAAATCTTTTCTCAACAAGCTTAACTAAGGTGAGATGAGCACGGTTGAACACTTGGGAAAATTTGTAGAGGCTTGGGATGAGCTTCACTCCTATCATCCAGAAACTAATGACGTTGCCATCATTCTTGCACAGGCTAATGAGGATAAGGTGTTTACATACCTTGCTAGCTTGAACTCCAAGTTTAACGATATTCAGAACCAAATACTGAGACGCAATGAAATACCACCCTTTGATGAAGTTTGTTACATGATCAACAAGGAAGAAACAGCCCATCGTGTTTTGGACACAAATGGCTATGACGATAAGGTGGAGACAAATGCTCTTTTGGCTCAAGAGAAGCCTAAAACTGAAGCCTTAGTGGCTAAGTCAAAGGGAAACAACAACAACCAAATGTGGGCTAAGTGTGACCATTGTTACAAGAATGGTCACTCTAAAGATTGGTGTTGGCACCTTCATCCAGAACTCATGCCTTCACGATTCAAAAAGGGCAAAGCTTCAAATCAAAGTATCCATGGTGTTTCAAGTGCAAATTCAGCTTCCATTACTGAGATTTCAAGTGTTCACTCCTTTAGTCTTAACGATATTGCCAAGGTGATAAGGAACCAACTCCAAATCAATTCAGAAGCACTTGAAAACCAACACCACGCTCACAAAGGAAAATGGGAGGATGGTACACTTCTTGACTCTCATTTTAACTCTTTTAATGATTTTGAACCATGGATTATAGACTCAAGTGCTAGTGATCATATGTTTAGAAACATAAATAAAGCATCTAGATTATATCCTTTAAAGAAAATACAAAGTATCAAAATTGCTAATGGAAAGCAGGTACCCATTAAGTATTTGGCATATTTGGATTTATTGTCAAAATAGACTAAAGGATTCTATATACCTAATTTTTGATTCCAATCTATTATCGGTTAGTAAACTTACTAAGGACTTAAATTGTGTTGCTATTTTTGGTCCTAACAAAGTGATTTTTCAGGATATTATAACCGGGAAGAAGATTGGTGAAGGTTGTGCTCAAAATGGCCTTTATATGCTAAATGACACAAAACAAGCTTTTAGGGTCACTAAAGAAATCAATTCACATGAGCTATGGCATGCACGGCTTGGACATCCTTCTAATCATATTTGAATTGTCTAGTTCCTAGTTTAAATGATTGTCACATTTCTAAGTGTGAAGCATGTATTTTAGGAAAACAAACTAGACTTCCCTTTGTACTATCGGAACATGAATGTGATGATGTTTTTGAATTAATTCACTCTGATTTATGGACTGCTCCCATAACATCACATGATAACTATAGATACTTTGTTATATTTATTGATCATAAATCTAGATATACTTGGGTATACCTTTTAAAAAGCAAATCGGACACATTATCATGCTTTAAACGCTTTATGCTCTTTGTCACTAACCAATTTGGCAGAAAAATCAAAATGATTAAAACTGATAATGGTGAAGAATATGTCAATAATTCCTTTAAGGAATTATTAGTAAGTGAAAGGATTGTACATCACACTACATGCCCATACACTCCAAAACAAAATGGAGTGGCAGAGAGGAAGAATAGACATATCCTTGAAGTTGGAAGATCAATGATGTTCTACCATAATGTTCCCAAACATTTCTGGAGCAATGCCATCCTCACGGCTGTTCATTTGATAAATAGAACACCTACAAAGGTGCTAAAAGGCAAGACTCCAAATGAGGTAATGTTTAATCAGAAATCAAATCTTTCATATCTTAAAATTTTTGGATGCATATGTTATGTCCATATTCTTTGTAGCAATAGGAACAAACTTAGCTATCGAAGTCAAAAATACATATTTCTAGGTTATGCCACAACCCAAAAGGGTTATAGATGCTTTGACCCCAAGACAAATAGGTTGTTTGTATCTAGAAATGTCACATTTTTAGAACATGAACCTTACTTCAAAAAACATGAACTCGAATCCAATGGTAAAGGGGAGGATGTGAATAATCACCCCCATTTCCGTTATTGATGCTATTGACACAAAGGGGCCCATTCTTAAACTCAGAAAGAATGTCCATAACCAGTTAGAAGTTCAAGAGGAATCATCTCAAAATAAGAATGATCCTTACTATTTTAGACAAACACATGATGAGAATGTGCCCACTTTTGCCCAAGATGAGTCAACTCATGATGAGAATGATTCAGATCATCTTAAAGAAGACCAAATTAGTAACCATGAGACACTAGATCAATCTATAGGTGGTGATGATCATGCCACACAAGAACTACCCACTCTTAGAAGATCCACTTGGATAAAAAGACCAGCCTCTGAATGGATGAAAACTAGAGTGTTTTATCATGGTAACCTAGTGACCAATCACCCTATTCAAAGCTATTATACTCATGATCTCATTAAAGATCAGTATAAAGCTTTTCTAAATGCCATTGATGATATTCGAGAACCTTCCAGTTATAAAGAGGCCCAAATCAACCCAATTTGGAGAAATGCAATGAATGAAGAGCTTAAGGCTCTAATTCGAAATCAAACTTGGGATATTGTTCCACTTCCTAAAGGGAAGAAAGCTGTAGGTTGCAAATGGGTGTATAAAACCAAGCTTAAGAGTGATGAGACTATTGAAAAACATAAAGCTAGGTTAGTGGCAAAAGGCTTCACTCAAACCTTTGGCATTGATTACACCGAAACATTTGCTCCCGTAGCTAAAATGAATTCTATTAGAGTTCTTATGTCTTTAGCTGTTACTTATGATTGGCCATTGTACCAAATGGATGTAAGAAATGCCTTCTTACAAGGTGAATTAGAAGAAGAAGTATACATGAGAATACCTGAAGGGTATGGGAGTGACATTCCCAAATCACATGTATGTAAGCTTAGAAACGTCATATATGGCCTTAAACAATCCCCTAGGGCTTGGTACTCCAAATTACATTATGCTCTTAGTTGCCAAGCCTTCACTAAAAGTGAGGCTGATTCCTCTTTATTTACCAAACATTCCAAAGATGGAATAACTGTGATTCTCATTTATGTCGATGATATTATCATTACTGGTAGTGACCCAACAGGAATTAGCTGTATTAAATCATATTTTAAATCTATTTTTGACATTAAAAACTTAGGATACTTACGATATTTTCTAGGAATAGAAATTTCCACTCCAAAAATGGACTATTTCTATGCCAAAGAAAATATACACTTGATCTACTTGGTGAAACAGGTAAACTAGGTGCAAAGATAGCTTCAACACCAATTGAAAATACCTGCAAGCAAAAGGACAAAGAAGGAGACCAACAAAGGCAACCCAAGCCAATTCAGAATGTCAAGCAATATCAACGAATTGTCAGTAAGTTAATTTATTTAACCATTACTAGACCTGACATTAGCTTTGCTATGAATCAGGTTAGTCAATTCATGCAACAACCAATGACCAACCACATGAACATGGTGAATCGAATCCTTTGTTACCTTAAAAGAACACTAGGACAAGGTTTACACATGCAAAAGAATGGTCACCATGAGATTCTAGCATATAGTGATGCAGATTGGGCCAAAAATGTTGAAGACAGAAAATCAACAACTAGATATTGCACATTTGTTGGAGGAAACTTGGTAACCTAGAAAAGCAAGAAACAGAGTGTAGTAGCAAGGTCAAGTGCAAAAGCAGAGTATCGAGCTATGGCAAGTACAACATGTGAGTTGATTTGGTTGAAGGCTTTAGTTCAAGATTTGGGGTTTAAGACTGATGCACCAATAAAACTATTTTGTGACAACAAAGCAGCAATCTACATAGCTTCCAATCCGATATTCCATGAGAGGACGAAACACATTGAGATGGATTGTCACTTTATTAGGGAGAGTTCAGAATAAGACCATCTGCACTCTTATGTTCAAAGCAAAGATCAATTAGGAGACTTGTTCACAAAGCCTCCCACTAAAAAACATATCGAGATTGCAATAAACAAGTTGAACTTGAGTAATATCTTCAAGCCCAACTTGAGGGGGAGTAATGAAATAAAGCCGGTTAAGCCAATTGACCAATCTCGAGATCATGCCAGTATCGTGACCGTGCTGCATTAGGAATCCGTACATCCCTATCATCATTGTTGGAGATGAAGAAATTGAGAACAAAGATCCAAAGAATGAAGAAAAGTCCAAATAACTCTTTGGGTTTTCTAGATACTAAAGGACAAAATAACAACTAGTTTTTTGAATTTGAAACATATGTTATTATATGTTGTACCCAGCTATTGGAAAAGTAAAGTAAGTTTGTACCTAGCCGTTAGGATGTTGTATATATAAACCCAAGATGTGTAAATGATTACAGTTGAAGGAAAAAAGGCAATTCTCTCATCTTCTTCATATTTCTCTCTTTGACTGAAATTCTCCAGCTCACTTCTTATACTTTGATCATCAAAGTTAACAACATGTAGGTAGGCAAAATCCCGAAAGTAACCCCATGGTTTATACACACCATTGCCCATTCCTAACGAGCCTTAGATTGATATTTCTATAGACTTTGTGTTAGGATTGCCTAGGAGTAAACGTGGTAGAGATTCAATTTTTGTGGTTATGGATAGATTTTCTAAAATGACACACTTTATTCCATGTCACAAAACGGATGATGCTTCACATGTTGCTGATTTGTTCTTTAGGGAGATTGTGAGATTACATGGTATGCCTAGAACAATTATTTCCAATAAAGATGCTAAGTTCTTAAGTTACTTTTGGAAGACTTTGTAATGTAAGTTAGGTACTAAGTTATTATTTTCTACTACTTGTCATTCACAAACTGATGGTCAAACCGAAGTAGTAAATAGAAATTTGTCTACTTTGTTAAGGGCTGTTATTAGTAAGAACATTTTAAAACTTGGGAAGATTATTTACCACCGCATGTTAAATTTGCTTATAATCGTACTGTTTATTCTGCTACTAAATTTTCTCCATTTAAAATTGTGTATGGATTTAATCCATTAACTCCATTGGATTTATCTTCTTTACTCATGATTGAGCGAGTTAATTTAGATGGCAAAAAGAAAGCTAAATTTGTTAAACAGATTTATGAGAAAGCAATACACAACATTGAGCAAATAATGGAGCAGTACACAAAACAAGCCAACAAGGGGTGTCGCAAGCTGGTTTTTGAACCAGGAGATTGGTTTTGGTTACATATGAGAAAAGAGAGATTTTCGACGCAAAAACGTTCCAAATTACTTCCAAAAGGAGATAGTTCCTTTTCAAGTCTTAGAGTGTATCAATGACAATGCTAACAAGCTAGATTTACTAGGTAAATACAATGTAAGTACTACTTTTAATGTTACTGATTTGAGTCTTTTTGATGTAGGTGATGATTTGAGGACAAATCCTTTTCAAGAGGAGGGGAATGATACAAATCATGGCACAACTTCAAAGAATTCAATTAAAGTTCCGATTAGTCCAGTTACAAGAGTACAAGTAAAGAAGTTCAAAGATATACTTAACAGGCTAATTCAAAAAGTTTGGACCTAAGTAAGTTCGTGGAGACTTATTGAGCTTGGTCCACATATCTAGCAAAGATGGATCTGCATGATTCAAACTCTAGAAAAGTCTAGACAAATCTAAACTTGATTTTTTAGCAAGTAAAATAGGAATATTTAGGAGTGTTTGAGTTCATTTATAAGTCTATTTAATTAGTCAGCTTTCCTTGTTTAATTTGGGCATGTACAAGATACGATTTTGCCTATAAAAAGGCACCTTTGAATAAAAAACAATCAGAATTCATTAGTCAGAAAAATTAAGAGTTATTTTCTCTTTGATTCTTCGAAGAACTATTCGAACTTATCAAGAATTATTCTTGTGGCGTTCATCAGTGACTTATCGAACAGACTTTCATCATCGTTTGTGGCGTCTACATTATATTGAGGTTCTTGTTTTTTTTATAAACAACAGGTCGAAGTTCCATTTAAATCTGATCGTAGAACGATCTTGGACTCCTTGTTGAGTTCGGGTCTCATTATTCTTGGCGAGGTTCGTATCAGTACCTTCTCTAGATTTTGAAACTAAAATTATTTTCTTATCATTGTTATTTTTAGAAATTCATCTTCATCAAAATGGACATGCCAATAGTTAGCAAAATAATGCTCCAATTGATCCTTTAGGTAATTATTTATAATTTTAAAACTCTTATGATTCTTTTTGTTATCCCATTATGTTTTTGTCACTTTTGCTATTTATATGTTGATTATATGTTTGGATTATTGACTAGATATTGCTATTGCTTACAAAAAAAAATGTGGGCCAACAAAATTGAAATTTATGCATAATCAAAATAAGCCTATTCGTGCAGATTTCAACTGTTATGGACAAGGTATTGGAGAATGATACAAATCATGGCACAACTTCAAAGAATTCAATTCAAGTTCCGATTGGTCCAGTTACGAAAGCACAAGTAAAGAAGTTCAAAGATGCACTTAATGGGCTAATTCAAAAAGTTTGGACCCAAGTAAATTCGTGGAGACCCATTGAGCTTGGTCCATATATCCAACAAAGATGGATCTGCATGATTTAAACTCTAGAAAAGTTTAACAAAATCTAAACTCGATTTTTTAGCAAGTAAAATAGGAATATTTAGGAGTATTTGAGTTCATTTATAAGTCTATTTAATTAGTTAGCTTTCCTTTCTATCTTAGGTAAGTACAAGCTACGATTTTTGCCTATAAAAAGGCACTTTTTGAATAAGAAGCAATCAGAATTCATTAGTCAAAATTTGAGAGTTATTTTCTCTTTGGTTCTTTGAAGAACTATTCAAATTTATCAAGAATTATTCTTGTGGCGTTCATCAGTGACTTATCGAACGGACATCCATCACCGTTTGTGGCGTCTACATTATACCGAGGTTCTTGTTTCTTTATAAACAACGGGTTGAGGTTCTATTCAAATCTGATCGTAAAACAATCTAGGGTTCCTTGTTGAGTTCGGGTCTCATTATTCTTAGCAAGATTCGTATCAGAGAAGGTTGTAAGACATTAGGACAATTTATTAGTTATCTTGCATGTGATTTAATAATAATGCCATTTAATTTTACTGATTGGAGACATATGCTAGATAATATTAAACAAAACATTAGACGCATGTTGGAGGTGTGTTAGTTATATCTCTTTATGTTGTTTAAAATATTTAATTGAAAATGAGTGTTTTGATTAATTTTTAAATTATATTATAGTCAAAATTTATTATAGTTTAGAATATCTGTGAAAAATGAATTAATGAGAAATTAACCCAGGTTGAAGGAATTGAAAATCTACACTAAAGAATAAATATGCTGAATTTATTGAACTATATATGTATAAACATGTGTGTTGCGTGCCAAAGAGTTTGTGTGTGGGTGTGTTGCATATATAAGGGGTCATGCATCAAACAAATTAGGAATAGCGTTATGCAGGAATAGTGTTATGCACATATTCCATTACTTTTCTTATTTCTTTTGTAATTTCTCTTAAACTAGCTAGCTAGTTTGTCTTTCCTTTATGGTAAAATTGAAGGAAAAAAATTAAAGAAACTTTTTATATCTGCTCTTCTAAAGTTGAAGTCTGTCGTGACTTAACATGACACTGAGTCAAACATAACTTGGGTTCTTCACTTGTTCTGAGTTTTGTATGTATGTTGATACAAATCATGGCACAACTTCAAAGAATTCAATTCAACTTCCGATTGGTCCAGTTACGAGAGCCCAAGTAAAGAAGTTTAAAAAAGCACTTAACGGGCTAATTCAAGAAGTTTGGACCCAAGTAAATTTGTGGAGACCTATTGGGCTTGGTCCACATATCTAGCAAAGATGGATATGCATGATTCAAACTCTAGAAAAGTCTGACCAAATCTAAACTCGACTTTTTAGCAAGTAAAATAGGAATATTTAGGAGTGTTTGAGTTCATTTAAAAGTCTATCTAATTAGTTAGCTTTCCTTGGAGTGTTTGAGTTCATTTATAAGTCTATTTAATTAGTTAGCTTTCCTTTCTATCTTAGGTAAGTACAAGTTACGATTTTTGCCTATAAAAAGGCACTCTTTGAATAAGAAGCAATTAGAATTCATTAGTCAAAAATTGAGAAGTATTTTCTCTTTGGTTCTTTGAAGAACTATTCGAACTTATCTAGAATTATTCTTGTGGTGTTCATCAGTGACTTATCGAACGGAATTCCATCACCGTTTGTGGTGTCTACATTATACCGAGATTCTTGTTTCTTTATAAATAACGGGTCGAGATTCCATTCAAATCTGATCGTAGAACGATCTTAGGTTTCTTGTTGAGTTCGAGTCTCGTTATTTTTAACAAGGTTCGTATCATTTGGTATCAGAGCAAAGGTTATTCTAGCGTCAAGTTTGCCTATCCCTTTTGTTATTCTTTTCGCAATCTATTATTCTTTTCGCAATTCTTGATATAAAAAAAAAAAAAAAAAGAAAGAAAAAGAAACAGTGAAGAAAAAAAAAAGAGAGAAAGAAAAAAAAAGTGAAAAAAAACAAAAATTTCATATTTCAGTTTGTCATCAATACCCTAATATTTGTGTATCAAATTCTAATATATTTCTTGTGATTCTCAAGTTCCAAATATGCCAACTTAACAAGGAACCCAAGATCGTTCTATAATTATATTTGAATGGAACCTCGACCCGTTGTTTATAAAGAAACAAGAACATCGGTATAATGTAGACGCCACAAACGGTGACAGAAGTCCGTTCGATAAGTCATTGATGAATGCCACAAGAATAATTCTTAATAAGTTCGAATAGTTCTTCAAAGAACCAAAGAGAAAATAACTCTCAAATTTTGACTATTGAATTCTAATTACTTTTTATTCAAAGGTGCTTTTTTATAGGTAAAATCATATCTTGTACTTACCTAAGATAGAAAGGAAAGCTAACTAATTAAATAGACTTATAAATGAATTCAAACACTCCAAGAAAAGCTGACTAATTAAATAGACTTATAAATGAACTCAAACACTCCTAAATATTCCTATTTTACTTGCTAAAAAATCAAGTTTAGATTTTATCAGACTTTTCTAGAGTTTGAATCATGCATATCCATCTTTGCTAGATATGTGGACCAAGTCCAATGGGTCTACACGAATTTGCTTGGGTCCAAACTTCTTGAATTAGCCCGTTAAGTGCATCTTTGAACTTCTTTACTTGTGCTCTCGTAACTGGACCAATTGAAATTTGAGTTGAATTCTTTGAAGTTTTGCCATGATTTGTATCATTTAATACATAAATTACTTAACAATGGCAATTATAAGTTGTTTGGAATAGAGAGAAAAGAGATAAAGCAGAATAGAGGAGAGAATGAAAATTATATTATTAACTTGAATTTGTTTACAATATATACTAAAGCAACTAACAGCTAATTGGCTATATTAAGTATAAAGAATAAGTAACAACAGGTACTTGCCATATCATGAACAATTATTAATCACATTTGGATAATACCATAATTGCCTTGGATTATTCTTTTGTTTGTAATATTCACTTTCCTTTTCTAATAAGGAAAGATTTTAATGTTGAATTTTTAAGAAATGAATGCTATCAAGCACTTTAGGAAGGATGTCATATGCATAACGAATGGAGATTTCACGCTCTGAGTTTGGTCTAACGACTTGGGCTGACTTTGGTCTAACAATGTGGGCCTTGGTTTGCTGATGATCTACATGCTTCAATCCAAATCGATCTGTGTGCTTCAACTCAATACTCCCCCTCAAGTTGGGCTTGAAGAGATTTTTCAAGTTCAACTTGTTGATTGATTTATTGATTTGCTGTTTGGTTGCGGTTTTTGTAAAAATATCTCCCAATTGGTCTTCACTTCAAACAAATAGAGTGCAGATGACTTTGCCTTGAATCTTCTCTCTTATGAAATGACAATCCATTTCTCTGTGTTTGGTTCTTTCATGGAAAACAAGATTAGAGGCAATGTGAATAGCAGATTTATTGTCACAAAACAGTTTCATTGGAGTTTTGATCTTGAATCCCATGTCTTCTACTAAGGCTTTTAACCAAATTAGCTCACTAGTTGTTGAAGACATAGCTCGATAATCAGTTTCAGCACTTGATTTAGCTACCACACTTTGTTTCTTGCTTCTCCAAGTTACCACACTTCCACCCACAAAGGTACAAAAACCTGTAGTGGACTTTCAATCCAAGATATCTCCAACCTAATCTGCATCATTATAAGCTATGATCTCATGATGTCCATACCTCTTCATATGTAATCCTTGGCCTGGGGTCCCTTTTGCATATGTTTGATCATTGGTTGCTGCATGAATTGGTTTACCTGATTCACAGCAAAGGATATGTCAGGTCTAGTGATGGTTAAATAAATAAGCTTACCTACAATTCTTTGATATTGTTTGATATCTTCAAAGGTTTGGTCTTCCTTCTCTTCTTTGTTGTCTTGTTCTTTCTTCTTGTAGTTACTTTCAATCGGTGTTGATGCTTGCCTTGCACCTAATTTACCTGTTTCACCAAGAAGATCAAGTGTGTATTTCCTTTGACATAGAGAGAGTCCCTCTTTAGAATGTGCAAACTCTATGCCAAAGAAATACCTTAAGTATCCAAAGTCTTTAATGTCAAAGGTAGACATAAAAAAGGTTTTAATACATCTAATACCATGAAGATCACTTCTAGTAATGATAATGTCATCCACATATGTAAGTAAAATGGTAATGCCATGATCAGTATGCTTAGTGAATAAAGACGAGTCAGCTTCACTCTTGATGAAGTGTTGACTCTTTAATGCATTGTGCAACTTAGAGTACCAAGCTCTTGAAGATTGTTTTAGACCAAAGATGGCCTTCTTAAGTCTACATACATGAGATTCTGGGATACTATTTCCATACCCTTGAGGAATTTTCATGTAGACCTCTTCTTCCAATTCTCCTTGAAGAAAGGCATTCTTGACATTCATTTGATACAATGGCCATTCATAGTTAACAGCCAAAGAAATTACAACCCTAATGGTGTTCATTTTAGCCATAGGTGTAAAGGTTTCGGTATAGTCTATTCCATATGTTTGGGTAAAGCCTTGGGCTACTAGTCTAGCCTTATGCTTGTCAATTGACCCATCGCTTTTTAGTTTAGTCTTATACACTCATTTGCACCCTACAGGCTTCTTTCCTTGGGGAAGAGGAACAATTTTCCAAGTCTTATTCCTAGTTAATGCATCTAACTCCTCATGCATGGCTTTCCTCCAAATGGAAGAGGATTTGGCCTCGTAATAGTTTGTGGGCACTTGAAGCCCGTCAATGGTATTGAGAAAAGCCTTGTATTGATCTTTTATATGATCAAGGGTGTAAACATGATGTATGGAATGATTGGTGGCATGGTTTCTATGGTAAAAGACCCTGTTGTGCATCCAACTAGAGGCTGGTTTCTTGATTCTAGTAGACCTTCTAAGAGGAGGTTGATTTGGGATGTGATGATGGTCATTTTTCCTTGAGTCCATTTCTGCTATGTCATAAGAGTGTCATGGGATGTGTCATGAGATGCATCATGCGAACTGTCATGTGAAGTGTCATCTTGCAATGTGGTAGATTCATGCTCATCATGTGATATATTTTGTTCATGCTCATTATGAAGAGGTGTATCTTGATTATTGATATGATTTGGTTCATTGTGTGTGACTTTTAAATAATCATGATGCCCATGAATGGATTTGGTTTTGCTCAGGGTTTCTACAATGGGCCTAGGAACAACATCATGAGCGGTCTCCCCCTTAATACCATCTTTATTGTTTGCAAAGAAAGGTTCATCTTCTAAGAATATTACATTTCTGGAGATGAACAGTTTATTAGTATTAGGTTCAAAACACTTATACCCTTTTTGTGTTGTGGAATACCCAACAAAAATGCATTTCTGGCTTTTATAGCTGAGTTTGTCTCTTAAGTTACTAGGAATATGAACAT
Source organism: Swietenia macrophylla (assembly GCA_032401905.1). Lineage (NCBI taxonomy): Eukaryota > Viridiplantae > Streptophyta > Magnoliopsida > Sapindales > Meliaceae > Swietenia > Swietenia macrophylla. Next base: position 5,047,010 of record CP135586.1, on the reverse strand, counting down.
AGCAAGTGCATCCAAAAACTTTAAGATATGCAATTTTAGGTTTTTGGTTAAAAATTACCTCATGGGGTGATTTACCATTGAGTACGTTTGAAGGCATTCGATTGATCAAGTGTGTTGCCGTGAGGATAGCATCACTCCAAAACTCTTTAGGCACATTTTGATGAAAGAGCATTGATCTTCCTACTTCAAGGATGTGGCAATTTTTCCTTTCAGCCACTCCATTTTGCTCTGGGGTATACGGACAAGTGGTTTGATGGATAATCCCATTGTTTATCAAGAAGTCTTTGAATGAATGATTCATGTATTCTTCTCCATTATCAGTTTTGAGAACTTTGATTTTCTTACCAAATTGATTAGTAACATAAAACATGAATATTTTAAAACATGGAAATGCATCAGATTTGTGCTTTAAGAGATATATCCATGTGAACCGTGACTTGTGATCAATGAAAGTAATAAAATACTTATAATTATCATGTGAAAATATAGGGAGGTCTATACATCAGAATGACTTAAATCAAATAAATGTTCACTCACATAATTAGAATTATTAAAAGGAAATTTAGTTTGCTTGTCTAAAATGCAAGCCTCACATTTGTCATTATTATCAAAGTTCATTCTTGGAAATAAACAATTTAAAATTTTATTCGAAGAATGGCCTAATCTAGCATGCCATAACCCATGAGTACTACACTCTTTATTAGCAACTAATGCTTGGCTTTCATCCTTAAGCATATAGAGATTATTCTGAGTAAAGCCTTCACCAATCTTCTTGCCAGTTATAATATCCTGAAAAACCACTTTGTTAAGGCCAAAAATAACAAGGCAATTAAACTCTTTGGTGATTTTACTTACGGATAGAAGATTTGACGCAAAATTAGGCATGTATAAACCATTAGTCTTTCTAGAGAATAGTTCTAGATCTGCCATGCTATCAATAGTAATGCAATCACCATTAGCAATTCTAACTTTATGTTTTCTAGTCATAGGAATCATTTTAGAGGCTATATTTATATTTTTAAACATATGATCACTAGCCCCTGAGTCAATAATCCAAGATTCATCACAAGTACTAGAGCCAAAACTAGAAATCATACCATCTTCGAATGAACAATTTGCATGTGATGTAGTTTCGGTTTGGGGTTTGACCTTGAGTAGGCCTTGAATCATTCTTGCAAGTTCCTCAATGGTAAATGTAGGCAGATTGCTTTCAGCCTTTCCATGTCCCAAACAGGCTTGCTGTGCATTTTGGTCAGGTGCTCTCCCTTTATCCCGAGAAGGCTTCAGTTGTGGATGAAGAATCCAACATTTATCTTTCACATGACCGACTTTGTGACAATGATCACATCTAGGCCGAGAGTTGTTGTTCACATTCTTCTTATTTTGAGACAACATGGCATTCTTATTTATTGGTTCTTGAATGGTTAGAGCATTGCTTTCGATCTTTTAAAAGTTTGTGTCAAGAACCCGAAGAGATGTTTCTTCTTTGTTGATCATTGCACACACTTCATCAAATAGAGTTATGCTTTGGTGCCTAAGTATTTGGTTACAGATTTCCTTGAAAGATGAGTTGAGACCTTCAAGGTAAGCAAAAACCTTGTCATCATTGGCCCTTGAAAGGATTATATGCATGTCACTTATTTCTAGCCTGTAGGACCGAAGTTCTTCCCATGCCTCCTTGAATTTTCCCAGGTACTCTATCGCACTTGACTCGCCTTGATTGAGTTTATTTATATAGGATTTGAGTTCATAGACTCCCATTAAATTCTTTTGCTATCCAAACATGTTCTTGATGGAGTCCCACAATTCCTTAGCAGTTTCGGCATTAGAGAAGACTCCCAGCAGATTCGGCTCAATAGAATTAAGGATCCAAGTGAGTACCATCTTGTCGACTTGGAACCATGCTTCATAGTCTTCATCATCCAAGGATGGTCTTTTGATGCTGCTCGTGACATAACCATATCTTCCACGATCACACAAAGCATTAGTAGCAGCTTTGACCCAGATAGGGAAGTTTCGGTTGTTAAGAAGATTGGTAGTGAGTTTGATGGTGGTATTTCCATCATGTTCCACCATTTTTCGGACTGGTTGTGAGGTTGGATTAATGGTGTTTGAGGAAGAGTTCTCTAGTGCCATTATGGATATGACTGAATAGAGGGAAGTGACTCAAACACGATCAGCTCAAGAATAGTAAAGGAACAATAGGTTAAACACCTTGCTCTGATACCATGTTGATTTCTATGGGAATTTAATATATAAACTACTTAACAATGGCAATTGTAAGTTGTTTGGAATAAAGAGAAAAAAGATAAAGCAGAATAGAGGAGAGAATGAAAAAATATATTATTAACTAGAATTTGTTTACAATATATACTAAACCACCCAACAGCTAGTTGGCTCTATTAAGTATAAAGAATAAGTAACAACATATACTTGCCATATCATGAACAAGTATTAATCACATTTGGGTAATACCATAATTATCTTGGATTATTCCTTTATTTGTAATATTCACTTTCTTTTTCTAATAAGGAAAGATTTTAATGTTGAATTTTTGAGAAAGGAATGCTACCAAGCACTTTAGGAAGGATATCATCTGCATAATGAATGGAGATTTCATGCTCTGACTTTGGTCTAACAACTTGGGCCGACTTTGGTCTAACAACTTGAGCCATAGCCTTGGTTTGCTGATGATCTACATGCTTCGATCCAAATCAATCTGTGTGCTTCAACTAAATAATGTGAACCAAATCCTTTAATTCCACATAATGTTGCAATTCCACCGCATTTGCAATTTTTTGATTCAAACCACCCAAAAACCTAGCCATAGTAGCTTCTCGATCCTCTTCTATATTCGCTAGGATCATAGTTATTTCCATTTCTTTATAATAATCCTCCACACTCCAGTTGCCTTGCGTAAGACTTTGCAATTTTTGGTACAACTCTCTATAATAATAGTTTGGAACAAACCGTTTTCTCATCACAGTTTTCATTTCCTCCCATGTTTCTATTGGACGTTCTCTATTTGTTCTCTTACTTAAAACCAATTAATCCCACCAAACAATAGCATAATCGAAAAATTCAATGGCTGCAAGTTTTACCTTCTTCATCTCGGAGTAGTTGTGGAAATCAAAAACTAGCTCCATCTTCTTTTCCCACTGAAGATACTTCTTGGGATCATTCTTGCCTTGAAATGAAGGCACCTTCGTCTTAATGCTGCCTAAATTATTATCCTCCCGATTCCTATCTTTTCTAACACGTTCAACCCTGCTATTACTGCCTACTGAGTGTCTATCTTTCTCCTCAAAACTGCCATTGTTATATTCCTCAAAATCTTCTACTATACGCTGTTGTTGAATGCTTTCCCTCCGATTTCTCCGATTAACATTTTTTAATTTATCCAACCGTTCACTAATTTGCTCTAATTCCAACTTCATCATATTGAGTTTAAGCACACAGATCGATTAGGATCGAAGCATGTAGATCATCAGCAAACCAAGGCCCAGATTGTTAAACCAAAGTCAGCCCAAGTTGTTAGACCAAAGTCAGAGCATGAAATCTCCATTCATTATGCATATGACATCCTTCCTAAAGTGCTTGATAGCATTCCTTTCTTAAAAATTCAACATTGAAATCTTTCCTTATTAGAAAAGGAAAGTGAATATTACAAACAAAGAAATAATTCAAGGCAATTATGGTATTATCCAAATGTGATTAATACTTGTTCATGATATGGCAAGTATATGTTGTTACTTATTCTTTATACTTAATATAGCCAACTAGTTGTTGGTTGCTTTAGTATATATTGCAAACAAATTCAAGTTAATAATACAATTTTCATTCTCTCCTCTATTCTGCTTTATCTTTTTTCTCTCCATTCCAAATAACTTACAATTGCCATTGTTAAGTAGTTTATATATTAAAGTCCCATAGAAATCAACATGGTATCAAAGCAAGGTGTTTGACCTATCATTCCTTCACTATTCTTAAGCTGATCGTGTTTGAGTCACTTCCCTCTATTCAGTCATATCCATAATGGCACTAGAGAACTCTTCCTCAAACATCATTAATCCAACCTCACAACAAGTCCGAAAAATGGTGGAACATGATGGAAATACCACCATCAAACTCACTACCATTCTTCTTAATAACCGAAACTTCCCTATCTGGGTCAAAGCTGCTACTAATGCTTTGTGTGGCCGTGGAAGATATGGTTATGTCACGGGCAGCATCAAAAGACCATCCTTGGATGATGAAGACTATGAAGCATGGTTCCAAGTCGACAAGATGGTACTCACTTGGATCCTCAATTCTATTGAGCCGAATCTGCTGGGAGTCTTCTCTAATGCCGAAATTGCTAAGAAATTGTGAGACTCCATCAAGAACATGTTTGGATAGCAAAAGAATTTAATGGGAGTCTATGAACTCAAATCCTATATAAATAAACTCAATCAAGGTGAGTCAAGTGCGATAGAGTACTTGGGAAAATTCAAGGAGGCATAGGAAGAACTCTGGTCTTACAGGCCAGAAACAAGTGACATGCATATAATCCTTTCAAGGACAAATGAAGACAAGGTTCTTGCTTACCTTGAAGGCCTTAACTCATCCTTCAAGGAAATCCATAACCAAATACTTAGGCACCAAATCATGCTTCCATTTGATGAAGTGTCTGCAATGATCAACAAAGAAGAAACATCTCTTCGAGTTCTTGACACAAACTTTCAAAAGACCAAAAGCAATGCTCTAACCATTCAAGAACCAATAAATAAGAATGCCATGTTGTCTCAAAATAAGAAGAATGTGAACAACAACTCTCGGCCTAGATGTGATGATCAATTAGTTTCTGAAAAAGAAATTCCATTTAGTTCTTCACATGTTGGTCAAAATGAGATAGAGTCCACTTCTTCATCACATGATCAAAATTTTCTACTTAAAAGATCTCAAAGAATTAGGAAACCTCCATCCGAATGGAAAAAAAATAGGGTATTCTTTTATGGGAATAAGGTAACAGCACATCTTATAAAAAATTGCTATACCTTAGATAACGTTAAAGAGAATTATAGAGTTTTTCTAACAAAATTGAATAGTTTAAAAGAGTCATCTTGCTACAATGAGGCCAAAGACACTCCTATTTGAAGAAATGCAATGGATGAAAAGTTGGAAGCTTTAGTTAAGAATAAAACATGGGAAATTGTTCCTCTTCCTCAAGATAAGAAAACAGTTGGGTGTAAGTGGGTATACAAAACAAGGTTGAAGAGTGATGGTTCTGTTGAAAAACATAAAGCTAGATTGGTAGCCAAAAGATTCACTCAAATCTATGGTTTAGATTACACTGAGACATTTGCACCAGTAGCCAAAATGAACACCATTAGAGTCATCTTATCCTTAGCCGCTAACTATGAATGGGAAATGTATCAAATGGATGTTCGAAATGCTTTTCTTCAAGGGGAACTAGAAGAAGAGGTTTATATGGATATCCCACAAGGATACAACGTCTAAGTACCAAGAACACGTGTGTAAACTTAGAAAAGCCATTTATGGCTTAAAACAATCACCTAGAGCTTGGTACTCTAAATTGTAAGGTGTTTTAACTTCTCAACTTTTTAAAATTAGTAGTGCTGATCATTCCTTATTCATAAAACACTCCAATAATGGTATAACAGTTGTGATAATCTATGTAGATGATATAATTATAACTGGGAGTGATAGTTTGGGAATAAAAAACACTAAAAGCTATTTAAAATCTACATTTGATATTAAAAACTTTGGGTACTTACGGTATTTCTTAGGTATAGAAATTGCCCATTCTAATAAAGGGCTTTTTCTATCCCAAAGAAAATACACACTTGATCTTTTGAAAGAGACAGGTAAGCTTGGAGGGAAGATAGCTTCAACACTAATTGAAGGACAAACCAGAAAGAAGGAGGGCAAACCAATTCAAGACATCAAGCAATATCAAAGAATTGTGGGTAAGTTAATCTATTTAACCATTATTAGACCTGACATTTCATTTGCTGTGAATCAGGTGAGCTAATTCATGACTTGTCCAATGACCAATCACATGGAAATGGTGGACCAAATACTCAAATATCTCAAGGGAACTTCAAGACAAGGAATACTCATGAAAAAACATGGACATCATCAAATTCTCGCCTACACAGATGCTGATTGGGCAGGGAGCATTAAAGACTGCAAGTCTACAACTGGATATTGCACTTTTGTTGGTGGGAATTTGGTGACTTGGAAGAGCAAAAAACAAGCTGTGGTGGCCAAATCAAGTGCCGAAGCTGAATATAGAGCAATGGCTTCAACCATTAGTGAATTGATATGGTTGAAAGCATTGGTTGAAGATTTAGGTTTTAATGTGGAGGCACCCATGAAGTTACATTGTGATAACAAGTCGGCAATACATATTGCGAATAATCCGGTATTTCATGAGAGGACCAAGCACATAAAGGTAGATTGTCACTTTATAAGAGAAAAGTATTTTAACAAGACAATCTCAATGCCTTATGTCAAGAGTGAAGATCAATTGGTGGACGTGTTTACCAAACCTCCAAGTATTTAACAACTCCACAAGTTCGTTAGCAAGTTGAACTTGATTAATTTATTCAAGCCTAACTTGAGGGGGAGTGTTGAAAATAATAGTCATAGTCCATTAGCAGGCCCAAGATTATTCACACAATCTATAAAGCCCATTACAAGTAGCTAGACACAACAAGACAAATAAACTAGCCGTTGAACAATAGCTGTTGTAAACAGTAATGGTCAAAAAAATTCAAAAACTAACTGTTACAAACTCATGTATATAAACACATCGTTGTAAATGAAAAAAAGAGAAAAATCAATACTTTTTTTTGCACTTGAAATTTCATCATTCTTTTATCAATATTTTTTACACTATCTACACACATTCTATAAGTCTCATATTTCTTTGGCACTAACAACGCTGCACTAAACATGGACTCATACTTTCTCTTACAAAACCATGATTAATCAGCTCATCCACTTGTCTTTGCAACTCCTTAGACTCCTCTGGGTTACATCTATAGGCTGTTCTATTTGGTAGGGATGCCCCAAGTATAAGGTTAATTTGGTGCTCTATGCCTCTCAAAGGTGGTAATCCAGGTGGTAAGTCATCTGGAAAAACATTAATGTATTTTTTTAGCAAGTTTTGGATTAGAGGGTGTGGTTTGCTCTCATTCTCAACATTCTTTGTTTCAATTACAAGCAAGGCAAGGACAGGTTGTTGTTTAAGGATGGCTTTCTCAACTTGATTCTCATTTAGGAATAGGCTCTCTTTTAGGTTTTCCATCACGGGTGTAGGTTTGTGTATTTGTGATGGTTTCAAGGGTAGTAAGGTGAATTCTTCTTTTTCAATTTAAACGAATAAGTATTCTTTTTCCCATCATGATTAACTCCTCTATCAAACTGCCATGGTCTTCCCAACAATAAGTGACATGCATCCATAGGAATAACATCACATAACACTTCATCAGCAAAAGTTCTACCAATAAAAAAAGAAACTAGAACCTGTTTTGTAACTTGCACGGTACTCCCATTGCTGAGCCATTGAAGCTTATATGGTTGAGCATGAGTTAAAGTTGGAAGGCTCAACTTCTTCACAAGTGTTGTAGAAGCAACATTAGTACAGCTCCCACTGTCAATTATTACTGAACCAACCCTCCCATTGATGGTGCATCGGGTTTGGAACAAGTTCTCCCATTGATCTTCATTGGGGCAGATATAAGTATGGAAAATCTTTTTTAACATAAGCATGTCTCCACTATCAGCCTCTTCTACAATCTCTACTTTATTGTTAGATTCAACAACTTCATCTTCTTTCTCTTGCAAGGACTCCTCAATTTGCTCAATCTCCTTTAAAGTCATAACCCGATTATTAGGACAATTAGCTTGGAAATGTCCATAACCCTGACATTTGAAGCACTTCTTATTTCCATGGTCTGTCTTGACAAAATTTGGCTTCTTTTTAAATGCTTCCATCAGCTTCTCTTTTCCTTTGTCCCTAGTGGTAATTTTGGGTTTGCTGAAGGATGAAAAACCCTTGTAATATGAGTTCCCCTCACTGAAATTTTTGGGTGCCGAAGTCTTCATAACTTTCTTTTGTTTCTCGACTTTAATGGACAACTTACATACATCTTCAAACGAACAAAATGGTTGTAATTCCACCATATTAGCAATCTCCGTATTTAACCCTCCTAAGAATCTGGCAATAGTTTGTTCTTTAAGCTCTGGTACATCACTTTGCATCATCAATCTCTCAAAATCTCGGATGTACTCTTCTACACTCCTGTCTCTTTGCTTAAGAGTGTGCAACCTAATATAGAGATCTTGTCTATAATTTTCGGGCAAGAATCTCCTCCTCATTAACTTTTTTAACTTCTTTCACGATCTCACTTTTTCTTTCCCTTCTCTATCTCTCTGTTTCTTGACATTCTCCCACCATAGAGAAGCATAATCTTTAAACTTCAGAATTGCTATCTTACATTTTCTCTCATCATAATAACCCTTGAACTCAAAGAACCTCTCAATCTCCTTAAGCCAATCTAAAAAATCATCTAGATTTAATCCCCCTTCAAATTCTGGAATATCAATCTTTAATCATCTATCATCATCACTCTTCCTTCTTCTTCTTCTTCTTTTGTCCACTTCAAACTCACTAGAATCACTTTCATCCCGAATTTCTTCTTCATAATAATGGTGTCTTAGGTGAGGTGATGGTCTTTGGCAGTTCTAGTTTGGAAGGGCACTCCCTCATTTTGGTTGGCCTTGGTTTTGATTTTGGTTTCTCAAGAGCTGGAAGAATTGCTCTTTAAGTTAATTCATCTGTTCTTCAAGTTTCATAGTTACTAATTCCCATGGTGCGGGTGGAGTGGATGATCTACTCATAGTTTTTTTTTTCTTTTAAGTATGGTGATACAGCAGTAGGTTAATTAGGTTTAGGGTTTTTAATGAAAATAAGAACTCCAGCAGAAATTAAAAATGATTCAGCAAAGGAAAGATGATAATAAGGTGAAAGATTACTCACTCTTGACAACCCGAGGCTCTGATACCAATTGATGTGTCTTGCGGAAGCTAAGAGTGAGTTTTATTCTTCAAATTCGTCACTGTTCACGGGATTAGAGTTCTGAACTCTTAAACTCTTCAAATGATGATAATAAAAGAGAATTTAAAGATAAAAGCCAAGTATCCAGGGCCTAAAGGCAATGCCACCAGCCAAGGAAAAATCTACCACTAAATTTGGCAAGAATTTGGATAAAGGAAGAAGCGTTGAATTACCACTCAAAAGAAATATATTTTCATTCAATCAGCCAAGTCCAAAATGAAAAAAAGGAGCCTTTTGATAGGCATTACATATTTGGTCAAACATAAAATAAAGTTACAGATTACATAGGGACTACAAGCATTAATTATAATAAATAACTGCACAATGCTCCATATTTATACTTCCAAGAGTCACATAAATGCTCAGTTTTCATTCTAAAGATTCATATAAATGCTACCCCATGACTTTGACTCCAAGTAATTAAATTAAGGCCAAATGAAGTGTATAGACTGAGGAGATTATGGGCTGGACGAATTTGGGCCTAGATTAACTTACCTTGTGTTGAATTTACATCATCACCACTCTTGCCTTTTTCACTCAATAATTCTCTTTCGGTTCTTTTAAAACTAACAAACAATAACCAAAAATTTCTTGCAAAAATTTCTTGCAATAATTCTTCAGGACTTACTACGGCAAAATAAGGTAGTGTCACGGATTTTAACTGGTTTTAATTTCGCACAAAATATTTCAATTTTATACCCACTGATTTAAAAATTAAGAATCACAAGGAATATATTAGAATTTGATACACAAATATTAGGGTGTTGATGATAAAGTGAAATATGAAATTTTCATTTTTTTTCGTTTTTTTTTTCACTTTTTGTTTCTTTCTCTCTTTTTTTTTTTTCTTTCTTCTCTTTTTTTTTTTCTTTTTCTTTCTTTTTTTTTATATCAAAAATTACAAAAAGAATAACAGATTGTGAAAAGAATAATAAAAGGGAGGCAAATCTGACGCTAGAATAACCTTTGTTCTAATACCAAATAATACGAATCTCACTAAAAATAACGAGACTCGAACTCAACAAAGAACCCAAGATCGTTCTATGATCAGATTTGAATGGAATTTCGACCCGTTGTTTATAAAGAAACAAGAACCTCGATATAATGTAAATACCATAAACGGTTATGAAAGTCCGTTCGATAAGTCACTGATGAACGCCATAAGAATAATTTTTGATAAGTTCAAGTAGTTTTTCAAAGAACTAAAGAGAAAATAACTCTCAATTTTTCTGACTAATGAATTCTGATTGTTTTTTATTCAAAAGTGTCTTTTTATAAGCAAAATCGTATCTTGTACTTACATGAGACAAAAAAGAAAACTAACTAATTAAATAGACTTATAAATGAACTCAAACACTCCAAGGAAAACTAGCTAGTTAAATAGACTTATAAATGAACTCAAACACTCCTTTCCTATTTTACTTGCTAAAAAATCAAGTTTAAATTTGGACAGACTTTTCTAGAGTTTGAATAATGTATATCCATCTTTACTGGATATGTGAACTAAGCTCAATAGGTCTTCACAAATTTACTTGGATCCAAACTTTTTGAATTAGCCCGTTTAGTGCATCTTTGAACTTCTTTACTCGTGCTCTCGTAACTAGACCAATCGGAACTTAAATTAAATTTTTTGAAGTTATGCCATGATTTATATTATTTTCTTGGTCTCTTTTGTAATTTTTTGCACAATGCTACCAATGAGAAAAGTTATACCTAAATTTTTTTTTATCTTGCATGTTCATTTACTTATTATTTATGATTTGCATTGAGTGAAATGAATGAATTTGTTAACCAACAATCAAGTGTATAAAAGAATCAAATTTTTTTTCAAATTTTGGGCGATAGCAAAAATTCTTATCGTACTTACGGGCATGGGATTCGCAGATTAAATGTTTATAGTCCTCAATCATGTCAAAGTGAGGCATTAAAAATGTTGGAAGAAGAACGAAGCCGTAGACAAGTTGTAAAAGAAAAAATAAACCGAATGGAGGAGAAAATTAAAGAATTTAAATTTGCACTTACAGAAGTTTTGACATGTTTTAGACAGCAGAATGGGAAAAATTAATACACTTAGAAATGCTAATTTGTATATGACTTTTGATCCTTTAAAACTTAGATATTATGAGAATTAGTGAATAGTTTTAAATTTATTTTGTTATTAAATTTAATTGTGTCAGCAAATTGGTAATTATAAAACAAATAAATTTGAATATTTTTTATTTATATTAGACAAATATTTAGTCATATTTGTTTTTTAAGTAGTTTATTATTTAATGATGATAATTAATATATGTTGTCACACTAATAATTTTAGATATTAATATCCTTATTTATATTAATTGATGAAATAATTAAATTAATTAATATTTTTTGTGACACAAAATGACACTATTTTAATGACATAATTAAGAATTGGTAGTTATAATGTTAGAAACATATTTAATAGTCATTGTTTATATTGTTAATGATAAAATAAATTGTCCCTAATATATATAATTTGAGACACATTAACTATCATTATTTAAATTAATAACGATATTATCTATTGTCACTAAATATTTAATAGTGACATATGGATTTGTTATTGTTTAAATTATTGGTGACATAATAAATAATCACTAAATATGTTAAAGTAATATATAAAATAGTCACTGCAAAAAAATATAGAGAAAAAATTATTAATTCCAAAATAATCATATAGCGATAGGTATTTGTGTTTATTACTACTTTTTATCAATCAATATTTGTCGCTATAAAATAATTATTAATGATAAATGCAGTAACATACACAACAAAATGTCACTATATATTTGTGACTATTACTAAATTGTCATTATATAAATTAGTGACAGTGGCAAATGTGACACATGAATATTGATAATTTTTTTGTCACTTAATATATTTAGGGACAAAAAATATATTTATAGAGACAAATATCTTCTATCACAATATATGAATTTTTTTATAGTGCTCGAATAATACTTTATGCATCTCATTTATTATGGTTAAATTTTATCACCTTTTAAATGAGAAATTATTGTAAATATTTAAGTAATTTACTATAAAATATAAAAAAAGTTTGTGTTTCTATTGGGTTATTCTATATTATATAATAAATAAGTTACTAATTTTTTTAATTAATTAATATCATTTTTAATTAATAAATTTTATATATTTCAATAATATTAATATCTAAAAATTATACTGTACTTTTAATTTTTTTTATTAAATTTTATTCAATTTGATTATAATTTTACCACTTAATCGCAATAACGACTTTGGGGGTGTAAATTTAAAAAGCAATCTGGGAGCAAATTGCTGTTTGATGAGAGAATAATGGGATATGCTGAATTTTATTGTGATTACTTTTTTTAATTTAAATTGTTTTCATTGACTTGTATTTTATCTATTTATGAACACTAATTTTAGCATCCCTAGTTAGATGAGACTACAAACAGTGAAAAGAGCCCTACCCAGCCACCAGATAATATAGAAGACTCAGACAGATTGAATATAAAATTATTGCTAATAATTAATGATAATAACATGATGACACGGACTTCGTTTATCTGGAGGGTCAAGCTATATTGCATTATAATATGCGGTACATTTTCTCAAATTTTTGTCAATCTTTCATCTAATAACTTCAATTTTTTTCGTCATTGTTATTATATTTCTTGTTTTAGTTTTAAAATTTTAAATATGGTATATAAATTAGAAATTACAATGAATAATTAAAACATTATAACAAAAGAATAAAAAAAATTATAATGAAAAATAAAGTAAAAAAAAAGACACACTATACATTGCTATGCACCATAGCATGACCCATTCGGAAAAACCAAGAGCAGCAGACCAGGAATTTATGAGAAGAGACACTGGTTGTTGTGTTGCAGACATCACCCACCATACCAACCAAAAACTTCTCGTGGTTTTTCCACCTCATCTCAATTAACATCTGTACTCAAATACAATTTTTACAATTCTTGTCTACTTGTGTCATTTTATTTTTTAAAATTAATTATACATTTATAGTTCTACTTTAGAGATTTTTAATCTAATAAAATTGATTTTACGGAATAGGGGACAATTATCTAATAACTGTTTGTGTGTGTGCGCACGCTAATTGTAAAAATCAAACAACTGCGATAAAAGTTTCTGAAAATTTCAAAAAGCTTTTGGAATCCTACTACTATTTTGTTCTTTTGCTTTCAGCCACAAAATTTTCATGTGATCAGCAAATTCCTGCGAAAATTAACTATAGCTAGCTCTACCTCCCTAAGTTCCACGAATCCAAAGTTGCTGGTCTGTAATATCTGCAGAGATTATCAGCTGTTATTATCGTTGACGTTGATTTTTTGCAGCTGCGTGCAACCCGCTGGCTATTTTGGGGCCCTAGATTGCTACACAAACAAACTGTTTGAACACTGCTACTGCTGTTTGTCCCAAAGATCTTGTAAGAATCTTCGTCTGATTTCTGATTTCTTGATGATTCATTCAATTTAATGTAAGAAATCCGAGGCGGCTGCCGTGGAAGCCCAATCGAAAGTTCAAGATTAAGTTCTGAGCAAAAATCTTCGGTTGTTAGACCACTGCTACCGTTTGAATCGTCTGCTGAGTGATCATCACTTCCAATCCTTATATTTGTACCATTATTATCATTTTTGCAGCTACTCATAAACGTGGGTGGCAATGAATTTTGAATATTTATCTGAAAGTTAATGTTGTTGCTGCTTCTTGTAGTATTCTTGGCCGTGGTTATACTCCTTTTGTTGTTGGTAGCAATGACGGAGGCGGTGGCGCTGACGGAAGTGAGTGGACGGTGTGTTTGTGGATCGATTCCCCGGCTATAAAGCTTTCTTTTGATGTGAGTGTTCCAATAATTCTTGATCTCATTATCAGTTCTTCCAGGCAAGCGTGCAGCAATAAGAGACCATCTGAGAATTGATCATACAAAATATTTAATAACATGTCCTTGAAAATGCATTTTTAATCTATATAGTGTAAATTAATAAATAAATATAAGCAAACATACTTGTTTCCAAGCAAACTATGAAGATTGATGATGAGTTCATCTTCTTCTTCGGTGAAGTTTCCTCTTTTGAGATCAGGCCTGAGGTAGTTTATCCATCTAAGTCTACAACTCTTCCCACATCTCAGCAAACCTTATAATAAAATAAAATACAAAAAATTTTCTCAACACAAAACCAAATAACTAAAAACAAAAAGCAAATGAATGAATGAATGAATAATATTATGAATAATATTATGTACCAGCAGCTTTGGGGAGAGATCTCCAACAACCTTCGCCATGAAGTTTGATGTAATTGATAAGACGTTCATCTTCTTCTTTAGTCCATGCACCTTTGTTGGTGTGATCTTTTTCACAACATGGAGACCTGCCCATGTTTTTGTTTCTTGTTTTGAGAGAAAGAGGGAAAGGAAATGTGGAACTTCTTCTTGTTTCTCTTTCTTGGTAAGGAGGGACGAAGAAAGGAATGGAAGAAAGGAGAATATAAATGAGAGAGAGAGAGAGAGAGAGAGAGAGGAGAGGAAGCAATTGACTCGGGGCCCCTTTGGTGTTTTTATTATTTTTATTTTACTGTTGTTATTATATTATTATATCGGCAAAAGCATTTGACCGAGTTGGTGAGAAAGACGAGTGGTTGCAATTAAGTTAGTGCAGGATTGGGTAGGTAGCTCCACTTTTCATGTCGTTGGATTTATACTTATTTGCTATCTCACTCCTCTTTTTTCTTTTATTTCTTCTTCATTCCCACCCCCTCCCCTTCATGTTTCTCGTTTCTTTCTCTCTCTGTCTCTCCACAAGAAGAAAGAAAAAAGAAAAAAATCGTTCATAAGAAACAAGAAAAAAAATCCTTCATCTCTCTCCAATTACTATAATTTTATGCATGAATTCCATGGTCGCGGTTCATAAATGCTGTTATCTCATATGTTATTTAGATAAGTATTTATTTTTTGATCCAAAATTTTGGGTAAAATTAAATTAATTTGATTTAAATTTAGATAATAAGTAATTAATTTCTTTAAAATATAATATATTATTTATCATTAATACTATTTATCATAGTCAGATAATTTACATTATTTATTATCATTTATTTTATTAATTTTTTATTTCATTTCTTTGTTTTACACAATATTGTGTACAATTAATATCATTTTGAAATTGTTCCCCTGAACAAAATCAAAACTGATTAGATATAGACAACAGGAAATTGAATCCTTTTAAAATCAATTACAGTAAAACATTTTTATAATCTTAATGTTAAAATCAAACTAGTTTTATTGCTACGTGAAAGTTATATCATAATAAAGATATAATTACAAAAATTATTATTTTAACTTAATTATCATAATACAAATACTGCAGAGATTAAGTATGTATTATATTCATAACTAATTAATAGAATATGTTAAATTCAATGAATAAATATTGATAAAATTAAAAAAATATGCACTACAAAAGAAATATTTTGCTTCAGCAAGAAAATTTTCATATTGGTAAGATTTTAAGTATTTATAAGTTCAAAGATGTGCTCTAAAAATTAAATCATTGCTCTATCTAATTTTAAAAAAATATTTTATTTTACCTTTTTCTTTTTTATTATAATATAGCATATTTTTTTTGTAATATGCATACGATTACTACTACGTGGAGGTAAGTTAATTTATATAAGATATAAAAAAATTATAACTTATTGCAATATAAAAGTTAATTTTATTTATTTTTGACCCAAATTAAAATAAAAATTTTTTATGACTATATAACTGTTACTCTATATAAAGTATTATTGTAGAGAGATTTAACTGTGTATAAAAATTATGTTTAATTTATGATTAAACATTCTTTTAAAATACAAAATATTATGTAAAATAAAAATTAATATCTTAACGAGGAATGCAACATTCTTTTAAAATGAAAAATATTATTTGAAACAAAAATTAATGTCTCAACTAGAAATGTAACGGATAGGATATCCAAAAATTTTGAAATATTTATATTCGTATTCAACCAAATATTCAATATTCATAATCTAACTATATTCAAAAAAATTATATTTTAAATAATTAATTAAAAATACTATTTGTAAAATTAATTCGAAAAAATTTATTTTTTAATTATTTTCAATGGTTTGAATATCCAATTTATAAGTACTCTTTTTTTAAATAGTTATTTTTTCAAGTTAAATATTTGAAAAAATATATTTTTTAAATACTTCATTTGTAAACTTTATTTAAATAATTCTTTTAAATAATATTTTTTAGTTGGATATCAGATATTCAATACTTAAAATCAAAACTGACCGAAATTAATTTCAAACATCTAATTTTAAAACTATAACCTATTCGATTTCTATTAAATTTTGGATATTGGATAATTTTTTTTTATCTCAATCTTATTTAGTTGAGTAGAAAAATATATTCTAATATATAATTTAATTTCTCTATAGTGATACTTTATATAGAAATAATTTCTATGTAGTCATAAAAATTTTAGTTCTAATTTGGACTAAATATAAGAAAAAAACCTCCAAAATGTAAAAGTTATAAAATTTCTAGATTATTTCTTAAGGAACTTACCTTAGTATAGTAATAATTATATGTATATTACCAAAAAATTTATGCTATATTATATTAAGGAAAAAAAAATTTTTTTTAAAAATTATTTGAGACAACAATTTTATTTTTTAAAGTTGTTATCACATTTTGAAATTTACAGATACATAATAACTCATGATCATGGATATTTTCTTATTGAAACTTAAATATTTATATGCAATCTTAAAGGTTATCTCCTTCTTTTTTTCTGTTTAATTGTAGCAATATCTTTAATTAAAAGATATACGACTTGTTACTTATTTGGATGATTGAGGAAGATTAATATTCATTCGATTAGTGTAATGAAGTTAATAAATATAATCACTTAATTTTGCAATAACTTTTTATTTTTCCTCTTTTCACTTAATTTGTAATTTTAAATTCATCGATATTAAGGATTCTAATTTTGTAGTGCTTAAAATAACTAGTAATTGTTTGTGATTTTATATCAATTACTTATGCAAAAATAATATTTAAAATTTTATCAAAGGCATTTATTTTTCTTAACTTTGAGACATGATCTTTTATCTATTTTAAAAATAAATAATTAAAACACTAGCGATAACATTTTTAAAGCTTTCTAATGATGCATGTATTACATGATTAAATTTTAATAATTGTTATTTGAGGGTAAGGACATAAAATAAAAACTTTTGCAAATGAGATGAAAATTAATTTAATAATATTTATGTTATTTGCATTAAAAATAATTAAATTAAAATAATAATTTTTATAATTATTTCTCTATTTAGTTATTACCTCCTTGCAGTAATAGAAATAATTTGATCCTAATACTATAACTATAGAGTGACTTTACTGTATATGTTCTTCCAACTTATTTCGTTTCATGGGACCAAACTTTAAGATATTTGAACAAACAAAAACACATTAAAATGAACGACCAGATATCTTGTTGTTTCACAATGTTTGTTTTACTTCACCAACCTAATTTGAAAGCATATTTTAAACATATTATAGAAGTTGATAATTTTTTGTATAATTCAATTTTGTTGATTACTACACGTTAAAATTCCACGCGTAGTATCGAGGTTCGAAGTGTGTGTGTTTGCAAAAATAAAAATAGAAAAATTACCAATTAGCCTTATTGTTTAGGTAAAAAGAATGAAGGAATGAAAAGTAAGAAAATGGTTGGGGCCGTTAAGAAAAACAAGAGAAAGTAAAGGCTCTTTACTTGTAAATTCATTCAGGTGTCACAAGCAACTCGTCTCCCGTCAGTTCTAACTTTTCTATTATTCGGCCATCCTCCTTTCCACCCTACCCCTCCCTTTTTTTTAACCTAATTATTTACTTATTTATAAAAAAGGGAGAGATTCTATCAACTTCGGCTGTATCGAGTAACTAACTTCCCCTACTTCCATTTATTATTGAGATTGCTAGTGTCCATCTTATTTATCTATTTTTTTTCCTTTTTCTTAGTAAAATTCTTTTTTTTTTCTCAACGGAAAAGTTTGTTAAATATGTTTGCTGGGTCATAATTTTTTTTTTAATTACAAAAAAAATTATGTATCTCAAATTTCAATTTATGCTCTTTGACATATATTAATAAAATAAATTATAAAAATACTGATTTATATTTGAAAAAGACCCAAAAAAAAATCCCGGTTGTTCTGTCACATCATTGTTCATGCGCCGTGCCCACTATGAGCTACTAATGGGAACAAAAAATTGTATTATCCTATGATGCAAGTAGTAGTAGAATAATTTATAACAATATACTAATTGTAACATAATTGACCAACAACTATAGTTAATTTAAAAATATGTCATTTTCAGAAATAAACCACCCTGCCTGCCTGCCTTACCCATCAATTATAATTGGTTAAAGAGAGTAGTATGTCACTCAAGTCGGCAATGTTAACTTTTATAGAGCATACAATGTATGTGATTGGTCATATTCATTTTGCTAACCTTTGCTCTATTTATATATATATATATAAAGCTTCTAGAAGGATTAGAATAGAGATACCAAATAAAATAAGAAGCAAAAAATAAAAACGAAGAAATTGGAGAATCTTTTAGGTTGGTGACCCACCTCCGTCTTCATCTCTTCTCTTTGCCACCTCATCTCATCTCAGGCCATTACACTTTTTTTATTTTTACTTTAAAAAGAAAAATTTTCAAAGTCCTTGCTCTTCTTCTTCTTTCTATTGTTTTTTCATTTTTATAACATTATTATTATTCTTACCTAAGATGCTTTTGACCACAAATCAATTCCAACATAGGTACATTTCAAATCTGGGTCCACAACACATCAGAATTAGGCACACCAGAAAAAGTGTAAGATCGTCATCTTATATATATAATAATAATAATATTACTATAACATAAATGTTCAAATATTACTTTAACGATAAGAATATTATAGGCACAATATTATTATATATCTAATGGTCCGATTATGGTACTGGGTCCATATCAATATATATGTATCACTTTCACACTTACAACAACACATGTATTATTAAGAATATAATAGGGATGAGTTAAATCTCATTATATGGGAAATAATTTTTATAAAATTTGATAAAATTACTATAAATATAAAATTTTTAAAAAATTAATGACAATATTTTTTAACAATAAAATTAGTATATTAATTATTAGTTGATTAATTAAAATATTTTTATTTTTCATATTTAATGAATAGAATTATTTTTCACGTACTTTTCTTAAAATATAGAAAAATCACATAAAAATAAATATTTTTATAATAATTAATAGAAAGTATTTTTCAAACTTGTAATTGATACTTTCTCTAATGTGGTAAATAAGCCTGTTATTACATAGTGAAGTGTTGTTTACGTGACTACACACATGTTTATTGTTTGTATGTTGTTTATTGTTTGTATGTTGTTTATATTGTTTGTATAACTTCTTGTTTATTTGTGCATGTTTTGTTTGTTTCTATTTGTTGTTCTCATGTTTGATGTGCATACTAAAGTTAAATGTTTGAAACTTAATTTTGTTCCATACAATATTAAATGTCTAATTTACATTTGAAAATATCATAAGCTATGATGTGTGAGCAGGTACTGAAATTAAGTTGGACAAAAATCAGATATTCAAAAAAAAATTATCAGATCAGTTTAAATAAGTGATTGATGGGTTCTTGAATTTTGCAATGATTAATTTGAAAAATCATAAGTTACTTAGACGTGCAATAATTATTACAGCCTAAAACATCACACACTTTGCGAAATTAAAATGCATTTATTTGAAAGAGTTTGGTTTGCCTACATATGTTATTTGGACCAGGCAAGGAGAGATTGACTTTAATTTAATTCACACCTCCAAGACCATTCAAACAGTCGTCACCTTAAATAGAAGGATAATTGCCATATTGACAAGAATTAACAGTAATAAGTTCACATGAATTTTTTGCATGTGCTCACTAGATTAATTATAAAAGTAAAGAAGATCAAAATGACATTTAATAGATTAATTCAAGGTATATTTGTGATGCTTTGATCTATCGATCCAAATATATAATAATCGTCACACACCTTGCGGTATACTTATTACCGGTATTCCACGTAAATGTGTAAGGCCTTTAATATTTTATATAGTCAACTCATATAATATATACATATTAAAATTATAAATTATACAATATATATGAATGTAATGTTTTATAAAACTAATATCTCCACAAAATCTCTTCGAATCTCTTCTATAAAATATTTACATATCAACGGAAAGCACTATATACTAAAAAAGTCTCTAAGGATAAAAATGCAAGCCACGAGCTCTTCACCAAGTGGTATGGATGGACCATCTCCTTGAAGCATATTAAATATGAAAATATTTTTAGAAAAAAGGAAACGTGAGTATACATTTAGTGAATAAATAGACTCCAATGAATTAAAATTTTAATACAGGAATAAAAGTATTATAAAAAAATATAACAATTCATAGTCAGCCATTCACTTCTATTTAAATAAGTTATTAAAAAATATTCTCATATTATATCTGTGAATGATCTAGTAAAAATCTAAGTTCGTTTGAAAATTATTCTATGAGATATCTACCAATTGTTCCCTAGTCGACATCTTAAAATCCACTAATAAGTCATTTTACATACTCATAAAAAAATAAATTCATTGAACCCATTCATTAGCGTTAATCCGAATAGAGAGTGTAATGTCAGATGCTTATCATATCTGATGCTTACTCCTTTATCCTTTAATAGGTAATAAAGAGAAAATAACTGCACTTATATTCTGTCTCTAGTAAGGGAGAAAATATATATATATATATATATATATATCAATATATCATATATCAATATTTTTGCACAAATATACTTGTAATTGGACACTTACACTAAAGTCACAAATCATGAAATCATAAACATATTTATACATCATATTCATCAAAACATATATTCACAAGTAATATACATAATTTTTAAATCATATTTTCTTATAAATCTACTCTTATTTTAACGTTTTAAATTTATATTTATAAAGCAAATTCATAAATCCAAATTTGTATAATACAATCAAATATTAAAATTTATTTTATCAAAAAATATTGAAAATAAATTTAAATTTATAAAACATTTAAATTCATATCATTAAAAAAATTTAAAAACTTATTTATCTATTCATTATTTATGAGAAGGTCAGCACTCCCAAATCTAGTTCTTTTATTGTGTAAAATTTCTCACTGTAGCATTCTCACCTAAACTAAATTTATTTGTATATGAACTATTAATATATTATGTTCATTCTAAGCATACAATCTTGATAAAATACATATAATGCATATACTTGTAGTTGATATT
The DNA here is from genome assembly GCA_032401905.1 of Swietenia macrophylla. NCBI lineage: Eukaryota > Viridiplantae > Streptophyta > Magnoliopsida > Sapindales > Meliaceae > Swietenia > Swietenia macrophylla. The sequence goes on along the minus strand of CP135586.1, from coordinate 5,025,453 downwards.
TATTGGGGTATCTAGTCAAAATTTTATTCAACACGTTGAAATTATATCATATTCGTATCACAATATATTTAATATTTTTATACCAATACATAGAATATATCTCACTAAAATTCATACTATTTCTACAAAGTCAATAGGTATTAATTCTCAACCAAATAAATTCCTTCATACTTATCACCATATCAATTTCAATACATATTTTTGATACCCAAAATATACTCCAACATAACACTAAAGTTCTACATAAAACAATGAAATTTCTGTAGGATAATTTATATCAACATAATACTTTAAAATTTTCTCTAATCATTTTTAACTATATAATATTCAATTCAAGAAAAATATTAACATTAAATATACTGAATTAAACTCATAAATCAATATTTCCTACACCAATATTTTTCTTTAAAATTTTAATTATTTTGGTATTTTAACAATATTTCACCTACACGATTCTTTACCCTCCCATTTTATTCACCACATTACATGAATAAATTTTTAATTGACATAAACATATAATCATCTACATATCCTTAACATAACTTAATTGCCAATATAATCATCAATTCATAATTCTTCCACCATATAGGTAACAATACACAAAAACACACACAAATACACCAAATTTAGCTACCATAGTTTCCTTAACTCAATAGTTATTTCAATGCTTCCTACATATACATATCACTAAATTTATTCTTTTCTACAATCAAATATAAATTTATAGCTATTTAAACATCTGAATATATTTTTATTCACAGCTTGTCAATTTACTCTCTAACATATATTCACATAAACATTAAAATTCATCGTAAAAATCAAACTAAAAGCAGCTAATTACATGTACTAAAATTTTGGTTTCCTAGGATTCAAGATTAATAATTTATAACATGCTTCCTATTGATTTCCAACATGATTTTAAGCATGAATAATAATCAAGACACCTACCATAAACATCTTAAATTTAGAATTTTCCTTGAATTTTCCTTCCTTGAATTTGTGCTTCAATAAACCCTAGGTGAAAAATCAAGAAAACTTTTTGATACGAACCTCGCTAAGAATAACGAGACCCGAACTCAACAAGGAACCCGAGATCGTTCTACGATCAGATTTGAATGGAACCTCGACCCGTTGTTTATAAAGAAACAAGAACCTCGGTATAATGCAGACGCCACAAACGGTGATGGAAGTCCGTTCGATAAGTCACTGATGAACGCCACAAAAATAATTCTTGATAAGTTCGAATAGTTCTTCAAAGAACTAAAGAGAAAATAACTCTCAAATTTTGACTAATGAATTCTGATTGCTTCTTAATCAAAGGGTGCCTTTTTATAGGCAAAAATCGTAACTTGTACTTACCTAAGACAGAAAGGAAAGCTAACTAATTAAATAGACTTCTAAATGAACTTAAACACTTGCTAAAAGATCAAGTTTAAATTTAGTCAGACTTTTCTAGAGTTTGAATCATGTATATCCATCTTTGCTGGATATGTGGACCAAGCCCAATGGGTCTCCACGAATTTACTTGGGTCCAAACTTCTTGAATTAGCCCGTTAAGTGCTTCTTTGAACTTCTTTACTTGGGCTCTCGTAACTGGGCCAATTGGAACTTGAATTGAATTCTTTGAAGTTGTGCCATGATTTGTATCACTTTTAGTGTAAAGTTTATTTTCCTTAATTTTTCTAGGCTAAAGAACCTTCCCACAACTTATTTAAAATTAGAATTTTGGTTGTGCAAGGGTGGAGGTGGCGGCAAGCATGGGAGGTGAAGAGAAAATTGGTGATTTTTGTAGAAAAATGGAGAAGTATGTAGAGCTCCATAGAATTTGGTAACTTGAGGTTGGGCTGAAACTTAAATAAATTAGGCCAAGGTTTTATTTACACCATCTAAACATTGTCTTTATTCAAAAGTAAAATATCAAAAATAGTCTTAAAAAAATTTGTATTTCTATTTTTACTCTTAAACATTTATTCACTAATTTACAAATATAATCTTGTAAAATTCATATTATTACTTTCCTAAAATTTTAACACTTATACAATATAAAATATAACTAAAAATCAGAAAATTTAACACTTACCTATATATAAAAAAATATACTATTTATTTTATACTTCAATTTCATGTCAAATAAGTATACATATGCTCGATATGATATTTTTATATGTATAAAATATCATAACATGTCATAAATATATATTTAATATATCTAAAAAGAGTTTTAAGGATTACATATGAGTTTTACAATATTGGCTTAAATAACATTGTAAAAAAATATTGATTTCATTCATTTAAAATTGTAAGAATTGTCTTCTCTTTAGCTATTTAGAAAATTTTACTAATTTATTAAGAGACTTTTCTAGTTATATAAGTATACATATGCTCGATATGATATTTTTATATGTATAAAATATCATAACATGTCATAAATATATATTTAATATATCTAAAAAGAGTTTTAAGGATTACATATGAGTTTTACAATATTGGCTTAAATAACATTGTAAAAAAATATTGATTTCATTCATTTAAAATTGTAAGAATTGTCTTCTCTTTAGCTATTTAGAAAATTTTACTAATTTATTAAGAGACTTTTCTAGTTATATAAGTATACATATGCTCGATATGATATTTTTATATGTATAAAATATCATAACATGTCATAAATATATATTTAATATATCTAAAAAGAGTTTTAAGGATTACATATGAGTTTTACAATATTGGCTTAAATAACATTGTAAAAAAATATTGATTTCATTCATTTAAAATTGTAAGAATTGTCTTCTCTTTAGCTATTTAGAAAATTTTACCAATTTATTAAGAGACTTTTCTAGTTATATTTAAACTTTCTTTTTATACTTTTGGTTCATAATTAGTGAAATATTAGGTCAAAATTTTTACCGTTAGTTATTAGTTCCTTTAATCATTGGATCAAGTTTTTTAATATCAGTTTTAACTTTTTAGAAGTTTTAATATCAATTCAATATTCATTTTTGAAGGATTAAGAATAATTCTTGAAATTTTAAGATTAATATTCTTGAGGTTCTCATCACTTTGAATCAGGTTTGATTGTCTTTAAATTTTTTTGTGTTTCTTGCTGAAAATAAATAAAAATACTATTTATGATACTGTTTATCAAAAGTTACTATTCATGCGGCACTTTATCTTATTTTCTTTACTTTTTCTTTAGTTAAATCATGTCTTCTTATTTTATTTGTGTGCATATTTTGATACAAATTATGGCACAACTTTAAAAAATTTAATTCAAGTTTCGATTGGTCTAGTTACGAGAGCACAAGTAAAGAAATTCAAAAATGCACTTAACGAGCTAATTCAAGAAGTTTGGACTCAAGTAAATTCATGGAGACCCATTAAGCTTGGTCCACATATCCAGTAAAGATGAATCTGCATGATTCAAACTTTAGAAAAGTCTAGGCAAATTTAAATTTGATTTTTTAGCAAGTAAAATAGGAATATTTAGGAGTGTTTAAGTTCATTTATAAGTCTATTTAATTGGTAAGCTTTTCTTGGAGTGTTTGAGTTAATTTATAAGTCTACTTAATTAGTCAGCTTTCCTTTCTGTCTTAAGTAAGTACAAGATACGATTTTTGTCTATAAAAAGGTACTTTTAAATAAGAAGTAATCAGAATTCATTAGTTAGAAAAATTGAGAGTTATTTTCTCTTTGGTTCTTTGAAGAACTATTCGAACTTTTTAAGAATTATTCTTGTGGCTAATATAAATCATGTTAAAATTTCAAAGAATTCAATTCAAGTTCCTATTGGTTCAGTTATGAGAGCTCAAGTAAAGAAGTTCAAAAATGCACTTAACAGGCTAATTCAAGAAGTTTTGACCCAAATAAATTCGTGGAGACCCATTGAACCTGGTCCACATATCCAGTAAAGATAGATATGCATGATTCAAACTCTAGAAAAGTCTGACCAAATCTAAACTCGATTTTTTAGCAAGTAAAATAAGAATATTTAAGAGTGTTTGAGTTCATTTATAAGTCTATCTAATTAGTCAGCTTTCCTTGGAGTGTTTGAGTTCATTTATAAGTCTATTTAATTAGTTAGCTTTCCTTTCTGTCTTAGGTAAGTACTAGCTACGATTTTTGCCTATAAAAAGGCACTTTTGAATAAGAAGCAATCAGAATTCATTAGTCAAAATTTGAGAGTTATTTTCTCTTTGGTTCTTTGAAGAACTATTCGAACTTATCAAGAATTATTCTTGTGGCGTTCATCAGTGACTTATCGAACAGACTTCCATCACCGTTTGTGGTGTCTACATTATACCGAGGTTCTTGTTTCTTTATAAACAACGGGTCAAGGTTCCATTCAAATCTAATTGTAGAACGATCTCGGATTCCCTGTTGAGTTCGGGTCTCGTTATTCTTAATGAGGTTCGTATCAACTTGTTCGTAAAAACATCATGCTTTACACGCCTATCAAACTGCTATGGACGCCCTAGCAACAAATGTCCAGCTTACATCGGTACTACATCACACAACACTTTATCTTCATATTTACCAATCCGAAATGCAACTATCACCTGCTTATTTACCCTCATTTCTGCATTATCATTTAACCACTGTAATTTGTAAGGTTTAGGGTGCTTTAACGTGGGCAGTCTTAATTTTTCCACCATTATTATGCTTGCAATATTAGTACAACTACCACTATCAATAATCATACTACATACCTTGTCTTTGACGTGGCACCTAGTATGAAAGAGGTTCTCTTGCTGCACTTCTTCAACTTCTTTTGCCTGCAAGCTCAACGTTCTCCTGGTTACTAATGTCAATACATCAGGGGCTAAATACTCTTCCTCGGTAATGTTCTCCAATGGCAGCATGTCATCGGTGTCAGAATCTTCATCGTCAGTCACAATGTCACCATTATCTTGCATCATCATAACTCGCTTGTTTGGACATTGACTTGCTATGTGTCCACTGCTGATACGAACCTCGCTAAGAATAACGAGACTCGAACTCAAGAAAGAACCCGAGATCGTTCTACGATCAGATTTGAAGGAACCTCAACTTGTTGTTTATAAAGAAATAAGAATCTCGGTATAATGTAGACGTCACAAACGGTGATAGAAGTCTGTTTGATAAGTCACTGATGAATGCCACAAGAATAATTCTTAATAAACTCGAATAGTTCTTCAAAGAACCAAAAAGAAAATAACTCTCAAATTTTGATTAATGAATTCTGATTGCTTCTTATTCAAAGGGTGCCTTTTTATAGGCAAAAATCATAACTTATACTTATCTAAGACAGAAAGGAAAGCTAACTAATTCAATAACTTATAAATGAACTCAAACACTCCAAGGAAAGCTGACTGATTAGATAGACTTCTAAATGAACTCAAATACTCCTAAATATTTCTATTTTACTTGCTAAAAAATCGAGTTTAAATTTGGTCAAACTTTTTTAGAGTTTGAATCATGCATATCCATCTTTGCTGGATATGTGGACCAAGCCCAATAGGTCTCTACGAATTTACTTGGGTCCAAATTTCTTGAATTAGCCCGTTAAGTGCTTCTTTGAACTTTTTTACTTGGGCTCTCGTAACTGGGCCAATTGGAACTTGAATTGAATTCTTTGAAGTTGTACCATGATTTGTATCATTCCCCTCCTCTTGAAAAGGATTTGTCCTAAAATCATCACGCTCTAAGACTTGAAAAGGGCCATCTCCTCTTGGAAGTAATTTGGAACGCCTTTGCGTCAAAAATCTCTATTTTCTCATATGTAACCAAACCCAATCTCTTGGTTCAAAAACCATCTTGCGACGCCCCTTGTTAGCTTGTTTTGTATACTGTTCTGTTCTTTGCTCAATGTTGAGTCTTGCTTTCTCATGAATTTGCCTAACAAATTCAGCTTTCTTTTTGCCATCTAGATTAACTCGCTCAATCATGGGTAAAGGAGATAAATTTAATGGAGTAAATGGATTAAATCTATACACAATTTCAAATGGAGAAAATTTAATAGTAGAATAAACAGTACGATTATAAGCAAATTCAACATGTGGTAAACAATCTTCCCAAGTTTTAATGTTCTTACTAATAACAGCCCTTAACAAAGTAGACAAAGTTCTATTTACTACTTTGGTTTAACCATGAGTTTGTGGATGACAAGTAGTAGAAAATAATAACTTAGTACCTAACTTACACCACAAAATCTTCCAAAAGTAACTTAAAAACTTAGCATCTCTATTGGAAACAACTGTTCTAGGCATACCATGTAATCTCACAATCTCTTTAAAGAATAAATCAGCAACATGTGAAACATCATCCGTTTTATGATATGGAATAAAGTGTGCCATTTTAGAAAATCTATCCACAACCACAAAAATTGAATCTCTACCACGTTTACTCCTAGGTAATCCTAACACAAAGTCTATAGAAATATCAATCCAAGGCTCATTAGGAATATGCAATGGTGTGTATAAACTATGGGGTTACTTTCGGGATTTTGTGTGCCTGCATGTGACACATCTATCGCAAGTTCTCTCAACATTTCTTTTCATGTATGGCCAAAAGAAGTGTTCTTGTAAAACAGCTAATGTTTTAGTTATCCCAAAGTATCCCATCAATCCTTCACCATGTGATTCTCTAACTAATAAATCACGCATAGAACAATTCGGTGTGCATAACTTATTTTCTCGAAATAAAAAACCCTCATGTCTAAAGTACTTACCATTGGGGGTCTTCTCATAAGCTATATACTATTCACTAAAGTTAGGGTCTGAATGATAGAACTCTTTAATATGTTCAAAACCAAGCAATTTAACATCAAGAGTAGAGAGTAATACATACCTGCGAGAGAGTGCATCTGCAATCACATTCTCCTTACCTTGCTTATATCGAATGACATATGAAAACATCTCAATGAACTCTACTCAACGAGCTTGTCTTTTGTTCAGCTTGTGTTGTCCTTTCAAGTGCCTCAATGATTCATGATCAGTGTGAATCACAAACTCCTTGGGCCAAAGATAGTGCTGCCATGTTTCCAAAGCTTGAACCAATGAGTATAATTCTTTATCATAAGTCGGGTAGTTTAAACCTGTTTCACTTAGCTTTTCACTGAAATATGCAATCGGTCGTCCTTTTTGTATAAGCACAGCTCCAATACCTACACCAAAAGCATCACATTCAATCTGAAATATTTTGTTAAAGTTAGATAAAGCTAATAAGGGTGCATTTGTCAATTTTTGCTTAATGAGCTAAAACGCCTTCTCTTGCTCTTCTCCCCACTTGAAACCAACATTTTTCTTTATTACCTCAGTGAGCGGTGCGGCTAAAGTACTAAAATCTTTCACAAACCGTTCGTAGAAACTAGCGAGTCCATGAAAACTTCGTACATTGCCTATGCTTGTGGGACTTGGCCATTCTTGAATTGCACGAATTTTCTCTTCATCAACCTGTATTCCTTGTGCACTCACAATGAAACTAAGAAATACAAGTTTATCGGTGCAAAAGGTGCATTTTTTTAAGTTAGCAATAACTTCTCTTTTCTAAGTACATCTAAAACTGATTTTAAATACACAATATGATCATCCAAGTTTTTGCTCTAAATGAGAATATCATCAAAAGAAACAACAACAAATTTGCCTATGAATGCACGCAATACATGGTTCATTAATTACATAAATGTGCTCGGTGCATTAGTTAACCCGAAAGGCATTACTAACCATTCATACAAACCGTATTTTGTTTTAAAGGCAGTTTTCCATTCATCACCCTCTTTCATGCGTATTTGATGATACCCACTCTTCAAATCAATTTTTGAAAATATACAAGCTCCATGCAATTTATCTAACATGTCGTCTAAGCGAGGAATGGGATGTTGATGCTTTACCGTAATGTTGTTGATCGCTCGGCAGTAAACGCACATTCTCCAAGTTACATCCTTCTTAGGTACAAGTAAAACTGGAATGACACATGGACTCATGCTCTCCCTCACGTAACCTTTCGCCATCAACTTACTTACTTGCCTTTGAAGCTCTTTTGTCTCCTCGGGATTGCTCTTATAAGCTGGTTGGTTTGGAATTGTCACACCAGGTACAAAATCAATTTGATGTTTAATCCCTCGGATAGGAGGTAATCCCTGTGGCGTTTCTTTGGAAAAGACATCCTCATATTCCTGCAAAAGAGAAACCATAGAGCTAAGCAAAGCAGAATCAATCTCATTAGTATTTAAAAATGCCTCTTTATACAAAAATACAATCATTGGCTGATTTAAAAACTTCACTCTTTTTATTTCACTCTCTTTTACATAAAAATTTGTTTTTCTTTCTATTTTGTTTTCAACGATTAAATCTGTACTCTTTTTTTCTCTTTCAAATTTTTCTCTCGAATTGTCACTCGTTTTCTTTTTATCTCTTTCTTTCTTTTGATCACACTCCTTTCGTAACCACACTTGATCCTCATACACTTGTTGCGGTGTTAAAAGTACAAGAGTGATTGGTCGTATTAAGTATAAAAGAGTACTTGTTTGTAAAGCCATCATGCTTTACACGCCTATCAAACTGCCATGGACGCCCTAACAACAAATGTCCAGCTTGCATCGGTACTACATCACATAACACTTTATCTTCATATTTGCCAATCCGAAATGCAACTATCACCTGCTTATTTACCCTCATCTCTCCACTATCATTTAACCACTGCAATTTGTAAGGTTTAGGGTGTTTCAACGTGGGCAGTCCTAATTTTTCCACCATTATTGTGCTTGCAACATTGGTACAACTACCACTATCAATAATTATACTACATACCTTATCCTTGACGTGGCATCTAGTATGAAAGAGGTTCTCTCGCTGCACTTCTTTAACTTATTTTGCCTGCAAGCTCAACGCTCTCTTGGTTACTAATATCAATGCATCAAGGGCTAAATACTCCTCCTCGGTGATGTTCTCCAATGGCGGCATATCATTGGTGTCAGAATCTTCATCGTCAGTCACAATGTCACTATTATCTTGCATCATCATAACTCATGTGTTTGGACATTGACTTGCTATGTGTCCCCTGCTTTGACATTTAAAACATTTAATGTCATGATTTCTAGAGGTAGAAGTATTAATTTTACCTTGAGAAATGTGGCTGGTGTTCTTGGACTTGGGCTCAAACTTGTGCTTGGGTGTTGCGGATGTTTGCAGCTTGTCTTCTCTCTTTGTGGAATTCGGTTTCTAAAAGAATGCACTCAAACTTTGATTTAGACGTGCGCTGCCCCTCCTCTTAAGTTGGCGCTCAATTTTGATGGCCATGTGAACCAAATCCTCTAATTCCACATAATGTTGTAATTCCACCGCATTTGCAATTTCTCGATTCAAGCCACCCAAAAACCTAGCCATAGTAGCTTCTTGATCCTCCTCTATATTCGCTTGGATTATAGTTATTTCCATTTTTTTATAATAATCCTCCACGCTCCGGTTGCCTTGCGTAAGGCTTTGTAGTTTTTGATACAACTCCCCGTAATAATAGCTTGGAATAAACTGTTTTTTCATCACAGTTTTCATCTCCTCCCATGTGATGCGTCTTGCGGAAGCTAAGAGTAAGTTTTGTTCTTCAACTTCGTTACTGTTCATGAGATTAGAGTTTTGAACCCTTAAACTCTTCAAATGATGATAACAAAAGAGAATTTAAAGATAAAAGCCAAGTATCTAGGGCCTAAAAGCAATGCCAGCAGCCAAGGAAAAAATCCACTACCAAATTTGGCAAGAATTTGGATAGAGAAAGAAGAGTTGGATTACCACTCAAAAGAAATATATTTTAATTCAACCAGCCAAAATCCTAAAATGAGAAAAAAAAGGAGCTTTTTTATAGGCATTACATATTTGGTCAAACATGAAAGAAAGCTACAGATTATAGAGGGATTACAAGCATTAATTATAATAAATAATTGCACAAGGGTCCATATTATGCTTCCAAGAGTCACATAAATGCTTAGCATTCATTCCAAAGATTCATATAAATGCTGCTCCATGACTTTGACTCTAAGTAATCAAATTAAGGCCAAATAAAGTGTATAGACTGAGGAGATCATGGGCTGGACGAATTTAGGCCTAGGTTGACTTACCTTGTGCTGAATTTACATCATCCTCCCGGGGTTGAAGAGGAATTACCCTCAAATCTGCAAGGTTATCATCTTCCAAATATGGGGACAAATCACCCACATTAAATGTAGTCGAGACTCCTCCAAATTCACTAGGTAAGTTTATCTTGTAAGCATTATCCCCAACTCGTTCAAGGACCTCAAATGGACCGTCGGCTCTTGGTGCTAGCTTACTCTTCCTTTTGGATGGAAACCTTTCCTTCCTTAGATGAACCCAAACCATATCTCCAGGCTGAAAGTTGGCTGCTCTCCTATTTTTGTTGGCTTATTTCTTGTATGTTTCATTAGACTTTTGTATTTGGACCCTAACATATTCATGTAACTTCTTCATTGCTTTGGCTTTCTCAATTGCATCCACACTTACTTGAATATCGATTGGCAAAGAACTTAATTCAATAGGAGTGATAGGATTGATGCCATACATTACCTCAAATGGAGAGTGACCAGTTGTAGAACTTGGAGACCTATTATAAGCAAATTCAGCATGTGCTAATTTGATATCCCAATCCTTCAAGTTCTTGCTCACCAAAGTTCTTAGAATAGTTCCCAAAGTGCGGTTTGTGACCTCGGTCTGCCTATTAGTTTGAGGATGGTGTGAAGTGCTAAAGAGAAACTTCGTACCAAACTTGTTGAAGATGAAGAAATTGAGAGTGAAGATTTAAAGAATGAAGAAAAGCCCAAAATAACTCTTTGAGTTGTTTATAGATGCCCACATTTAGCCTAAAACCTATTTCTAGTTTTAAAAAAGGCTAGATACTAAAGGACAAAATAACAACTAGTTTTTTTCTATTCACTAAAGGATAAAATAACAGCTAGTTTTTTAAATTTAAAAGATATGTTGTTATTTGTTGTACCTAGTTGTTGGAAAAGTAAAGTAACTTGTACCTAGCCGTTAGGATGTTGTATATATAAACCCAAGTTGTGTAAATATTTGATATATGAAATAAAAGGCTATTCATTTTTCTCTCTTGATATCTTTTCATCTACTTGTATTTTCTTTTAGTTTTTGTTGAATATTTGAAATTGGGAGCTAAACACATTCAAATATATTTAATCAACATGGTATCAGAGCTTGGCCACATCTAGGGGGCTCTTTTTATCATCTTTCTCTTTTTTTTTTTCCTCTCTCTTGGTGTGTGATTAGTCTCCATTGTGCAAGGTCAAGTTGTTAAAATTAGAATGGCTGCACAAGAGGGAAGCAGTTCTGCCAAGAGAGAGAGTTTTTTCAATGTTGATTCCGACTACAAAATCACCACCAAGCTTACTACTTTCCCCCTCAATGGAAGGAATTACTCTACATGGGTGACAAATGCTACAAG
>CP135586.1:4869624-5011089 GCA_032401905.1 Swietenia macrophylla | reverse complement strand
CACAAAAGCGTTCCAAATTACTTCCAAGAGGAGATGGCCCTTTTCAAGTCTTAGAGCGTATCAATGACAATACTTACAAGCTAGATTTACCAGGTGACTACAATGTAAGTGCTACTTTTAATGTTGCTGATTTGAGTCCTTTTGATGTAGGTAATGATTTGAGGACAAATCCTTTTCAAGAGGAGTGGAATGATACAAATCATGGCACAACTTTAAAGAATTCAATTCAAGTTCTGATTGTTCAAATTACGAGAACACAAGTAAAGAAGTTCAAAGATGTACTTAATGGGCTAATTCAAGAAGTTTTGACCTAAGTAAATTCGTGGAGATCCATTGGGCTTGGTCCACATATCCAGCAAAAATGGATATGCATGATTCAAACTCTAGAAAAGTCTGACTAAATCTAAACTTGATTTTTTAGCAAGTAAAATAGGAATATTTAGGATTGTTTGAGTTCATTTATAAGTCTATTTAATTAGTCAATTTTTCTTAAAGTGTTTGAGTTCATTTATAAGTCTATTTAATTAGTCAGTTTTTCTTAAAGTGTTTGAGTTCATTTATATGTCTATTTAATTAGTTAACTTTTCTTTCTGTCTTAAATAAGTACAAGATACGATTTTGCCTATAAAAAGACACTTTTGAATAAGAAACAATCAGAATTCATTAGTCAAAAATTGAGAATTTTTTTTTTTTTGGTTTTTTGAAGAACTATTCGAACTTATCAAGAATTATTCTTGTAGCATTCATCAGTGACTTATCGAATGGACTTCCATCACCGTTTGTGGCATCTACATTATACCGAGATTCTTGTTTCTTTATAAACAACGGGTCGAGGTTCCATTCAAATCTGATCGTAGAATGATCTCGGGTTCCTTTTTGAGTTCGGATCTCGTTATTTTTAGCGAGGTTCGTATCAATGAATTATCTCACTTGATTCACAGCAAAAGAAATGTAAAGTTTAGCAATGGTTAAATAGATTAACTTACCCACAATTTTTAGATATTGCTTGATGTCTTGAATTAGTTTGCCCTCCTTCTTTTCAGTTTGTCCTTCAATCAGTGTTGAAACTATCTTCCCTTCAAACATACCTGTCTCTTTCAAAAGATCAAGTGTGTATTTCCTTTGGGATAGAAAAAGCCCTTTATTAGAATGGGCAATTTCTATACCTAAAAAATACCGTAAGTGCCCAAGGTCTTTAATATCAAAAGTATATTTTAAATAACTTTTAGTGCTTTTTATTTTCAAAGTATCATTCTTAGTTATAATTATATCATCTACATAGATTATCAAAATTGTTATACCATTATTGGAGTGTTTTATGAATAAGGAATGATCAGTACTACTAATTTTAAAGTGTTGAGAAGTTAAAACACCTTGCAACTTAGAGTACTAAGCCCTAGGTGATTGTTTTAAGTCATAAATGGCTTTTCAAGTTTACATAAATGTGTTCTTGGTACTTTAATGTTGTATCCTTGTGGAATATCCGTAGAAACCTCTTCTTCAATTTCCCCTTGAAGAAACGCATTTTGAACATCCATTCGATACATTTCTCATTCATAATTAGTGGCTAAGTACAAGATGACTCTAATGATATTTCTTTTGGCTAATGGTATAAATGTCTTAGTGTAATCTTAACCGTAGGTTTGAGTGAATCATTTAACTACCAATCTAGTTTTATGTTTCTTTTGTACACCCATTTACACCCAACTGTTTTCTTACCTTGAGGAAAAGGAATAATTTCCCATGTTTTATTTCTAACTAAAACTTCCAGCTCTTCATCCATGGCATTTCTCCAAATAGGAGTGTGTTTGGCCTCATTGTAGCAAGATGGCTTTTTTAAACTATCCAATTTGGCTAGAAAAACTTTATAATTCTCTTTAACATTATCTAAATTATAATGATTTTCTATAAGATGTGCTGTTACCTTGTTCCCATAGAAAAATACCTTATTTTTTTCCATTCGAATTGAGATTTCCTAATTTTTTGAGATCTGCTTAATGGAAAATTTTGATCATGTGATGGAGAAGTGGACTCTTTCTTATTTTGATCAAAATCCTAAAAATGAGAAAAAAAGGAGCCTTTTTATAGGCATTACATATTTGGTCAAACATAAAAGAAAGCTACAAATTATAGAGACTACAAGCATTAATTATAATAAATAACTGCACAATGCTCCATATTATGCTTCCAAGAGTCACATAAATGCTTAGCTTTCATTCCAAAGATTCATATAAATGCTGCTCCATGACTTTGACTTCAAGTAATCAAATTAAGGCCAAATGAAGTGTATAGACTGAGGAGATCATGGGCTGGACGAATTTAGGTCTGGGTTGACTTACCTTGTGCTGAATTTACATTACTTAATACCTAACTTACACCACAAAATCTTCCAAAAGTAACTTAACAACTTAGCATCTTTATCCGAAATAATTGTTCTAAGCATACCATGTAATTTCACAATCTCCCTAAAGAACAAATGAACAACTGTGAAACATCATCTATTTTGTGACGTAGAATAAATTATGCCATTTTAGAAAATCTATCCACAATCACAAAAGTTTAATCTCTGCCATGTTTACTCTTAAGCAATCCTAACACAAAATCCATATAAATATCAATCCAAAACTCATTAAGAATGGGTAATGGTGTGTATAAACTATAGAGTTACATTCGAGATTTTGATTGCCTATATGTGATATATTTATCATAAATTCTCTCAACATCTCTTTTTATATATGGCTAAAAGAAGTGTTCTTATAAACAGCTAGTATTTTAGCTATCCCAAAGTGTCTCATCAATCCTCCATCATATGATTCCCTAACTAATAAATCACGCATGGAACAATTCAGCATACTTAATTTTTTCCTTGAAATAAGAAATCTTCATGTCTAAAGTACTTATCATTGGGGGTTTTCTCACAAGTTCTATACTCTTCACTAAAGTCAGGGTCTGAAGGATAGAAATGTTTAATATGTTCAAAATCAAGCAATTTAGTATCAAGAGTAGAGTGTAATGCGTACCTGTGAGAGAGTGCATTTGTAACCACATTCTCTATACCTTCCTTATATCGGATGACGTATGTAAACATCTCAATGAACTTCGCCCAACGAGCATGTTTCTTGTTCAGCTTATGTTGTCCTTTTAAGTGCCTCAATGATTCGTGATCAGTGTGAATCACGAACTCTTTAGGCCAAAGTTAATGCTGCCATATTTCCAAAACCCAAACCAATAAATACAATTTCTTATCATAAGTTAGGTAGTTTAAAGTTGCTTTACTTAGTTTTTCATTGAAGTACACAATTGATCGTACTTCTTCATAAGCACAGTGCTAATACCTACACTAGAAACATCATATTCAATATCAAATATTTTGTTAAAGTCAGGTAAAGCTAATAAGAGTGCGTTTGTCACTTTTTGCTTGATAAACTGAAATGTCTTCTCTTGCTCTTCACCCCACTTGAAACCAACATTTTTCTTTTTTATCTCAGTAAGCGGTATAGCCAAAGTACTAAAGTTTTTCACAAATCACTGGTAGAAACTAGCGAGTCCATGAAAATTCCATACGTTACCTATGCTTGTGGGATTCGGCCATTCTTGAATTATACGAATCTTCTCTTCATCAACCTGTATTCCTTGTGCGTTCACAATAAAACTAAGAAATACAAGTTTATCGGTGCAAAATGCGTATTTCTTTAAGTTAGCAAATAATTTCTCTTTTCTAAGTATATCTAAATGCATAATATGATCATCTAAATTTTTGCTATAAATGAGAATATCATCAAAATAAACAATGACAAATCTGCCTATGAATGCATGCAATACATGGTTCATTAATCGCATAAATGTGTTCGGTGTATTAGTTAACCCGAAAGGCATTACGAACTATTCATACAAACTATATTGTGTCTTCAATGCAGTTTTTCATTCATCATCCTCTTTTATATGTATTTGATGATATCCACTCTTTTAAATCAATTTTTAAAAACACACAAGCTCTATGTAGTTTTTCTAACGTGTCGTCTAAACGATGAATGGGATGTCGATACTTTACCATGATGTTATTGACCGCTCCTCAGTCAACACACATTCTCTAAGTGCTATCATTCTTAGAAACAAGTAAAACTAGAACGGCACATGGGTTCATGCTCTCCCTTATGTACCATTTCACTATCAACTTATTTACTTACCTTTGAAGCTCTTTTGTCTCCTCGGGATTGCTCTTATGGGCTGGTCAGTTTGAAATTGTCGTGCTAAATACAAAATCAATTTGATGTTCAATTCCTCGGATAAGAGGTAATCCTTTTGGCGTTTCCTCAAGAATGACATCCTCATATTCCTGCAAAAAAAAAAAAAACAATAAATTTAAGTAAAACATGATCAATTTTATTAGTGTTTAAAAACGTCTCTTTGTATAAAAGTACAATCATTGGCTGATTTAAAAACTTCAATCTCTTTATTTCACTCTCTTTTATATAAAAATTTATTTTTCTCTCTATTTTGCTTTCATCAACTAAATTTGCACACTTTTTTTCTCTTTCAATTTTTTCGTCCTCTCCTTTTTTTTCTCTCAAATTTTCACTTGTTTTCTTTTTATCTCTTTCTTTTTTTGATCACTCTCCTTTTATAACTACACTTGATTTTCATATACTTGTTATAGTGTTAAAGGTATAACAGTGATTGGTCGTTGATTAAATATAAAGGAGTACTTATTTGTAAAGCCATCATACTTCACACACTTATCAAATTGTCATGGATGCCCTAACAATAACTGTTCAGCTTGTATTGGTACTATCTCACATAACACTTCATTTTCATATTTGTCAATCCGAAATGCAACTATCACCTACTTTTTTACCTTCATTTCTTTACTATAATTTAACCACTGTAACTTGTATGGTCTATGGTACTTCAACGTGGGCAGTCCTAATTTTTTTACCATTATTGTGCTTGCAACATTAGTACAACTACCACTATCAATAATATACTACACATCTTATCTTTGATGTAGCACCTAGTATGAAAGAGGTTCTCTTGTTGCACTTCTTCAACTTCTTTTACCTGTAAACTTAACGCTTTTTTGGTTATTAATGTCAATGCATTAGGGGCTAGATACTCCTCCTTAAGAATATCCTCCAATGGTGGTATGTCATCGATGTCAAAATATTCATCGTCAGTCACAATCTTACCATTGTCTTGCATTATTATAACCTGTTTGTTTGGACATTGACTTACTATGTGTCCTCTACCTTGACATTTAAAAGATTTAATGTTATGGTTTCTAGAGGTAGAAGTGTCAATTTACCTTGAGAAATGTGGCTGGTGTTCTCGAATTTTGGTTCAAACTTGTGCTTTGGTGTTGAGAACATTTACGACTTTCTTTGTGAAACTCAGTTTCTAAAAGAATGCACTCGAATTTTGGTTTAGACGTGTGCTATCCCTCTTCTTGAGTTGGCGTTTAATTTTGATGGCCATGTAAACCAAATCCTCTAACTCCACATAATGTTACAATTCCACCACATTAGCAATTTTTCGATTCAAACCATTCAAAAAGGTAGCCATAGTAGCTTTTCGATCCTTTTCTATATTCACCGGTTTATAGTTATTTCTATTTCTGATACAAATCATGGCACAACTTCAAAGAATTCAATTCAAGTTCCAATTGGCCCAGTTACGAGAACCCAAGTAAAGAAGTTCAAAAAAACACTTAACGGGCTAATTCAAGAAGTTTGGACCCAAGTAAATTCATGGAGACCCATTGAACCTGGTCCACATATCCAGTAAAGATAGATATGCATGATTCAAACTCTAGAAAAGTCTGACCAAATCTAAACTCGATTTTTTAGCAAGTAAAATAAGAATATTTAAGAGTGTTTGAGTTCATTTATAAGTCTATCTAATTAGTCAGCTTTCCTTGGAGTGTTTGAGTTCATTTATAAGTCTATTTAATTAGTTAGCTTTCCTTTCTGTCTTAGGTAAGTACAAGTTACGATTTTTGCCTATAAAAAGGCACCCTTTGAATAAGTAGGAATCAGAATTCATTAGTTAAAATTTGAAAGTTATTTTCTCTTTGGTTCTTTGAAGAACTATTCGAACTTATCAAGAATTATTCTTGTGACGTTCATTAGTGACTTATTGAACAGATTTCTATCACCGTTTGTGGCGTCTACATTATACCAAGGTTCTTATTTTTTTTATAAACAACGGGTCGAGGTTCCATTCAAATCTGATCGTAGAACGATCTTGGGTTCCTTGTTGAGTTTGGGTTTTGTTATTCTTAGCGAGGTTCGTATCATTTGGTATCAGAGCAAGGGTTATTCTATCGTCAGGTTTGCCTATCCCTTTTGTTATTCTTTTCGCAATTCTTGATATAAAAAAAATAGAAAAAAAAAAGAGAAAGAAAAAAAAAGTGGAAAAAAAACGAAAAAAAAAAACGAAAATTTTATATTTCAGTTTGTCATCAACACCCTAATATTTGTGTATCAAATTCTAATATATTTTATATTTCCCTCTTCTTGAGTTGGCGTTTAATTTTGATGGTCATGTAAACCAAATCCTCTAATTCCACATAATGTTGCAATTCCACCACATTAGCAATTTTTTGATTCAAACCATTCAAAAAGGTAGCCATAGTAGCTTTTCGATCCTTTTCTATATTCACCGGATTATAGTTATTTCTATTTCTTTATAATAATCTTCTACGCTCTAGTTGCTATATATAAGGTTTTGCCATTTTTGATACAGCTTCTTGTAATAATAGATTGGAATAAACTGATACGAATCTCGTCAAGAATAACAAGACCCGAACTCAACAAGGAACCCATGATTGTTCTACGATCAAATTTGAATAAAACCTCGACTCGTTGTTTATAAAGAAATAAGAACTTTGGTATAATATAAATGCCATAAACGGTAATAGAAGTTCGTTTGATAAGTCACTGACGAATACTACAAGAATAGTTCCTGATAAGTTTAAATAGTTCTTCAAAGAACCTTATACGAACCTCGCTAAGAATTAACGAGACCCGAACTTAAGAAGGAACTCATCTTTACATTTTTTTAGGTATAGTAGTGGTCAAAAGGGCATACAATTACCCTATTGATACGAACTTCGCTAAAAATAACGAGACCCGAACTCAACAAGGAACGCGAGATCGTTCTATGATCAGATTTGAATGGAACCTCGACCCGTTGTTTATAAAGAAACAAGAACCTCGATATAATGCAGACGCCACAAACGGTGATGGAAGTTCGTTCGATAAGTCACTGATGAATGCCACAAGAATAATTCTTGATAAGTTCGAATAGTTCTTCAAAGAACCAAAAAGAAAATAACTCTCAAATTTGGACTAATGAATTCTGATTGCTTCTTATTTAAAAAGTGCCTTTTTATAGGCAAAAATCGTAACTTGTACTTACCTAAGACAGAAAGGAAAGCTAACTAATTAAATAGACTTATAAATGAACTTAAACATTCCAAGGAAAGCTGACTAATTAGATAAACTTCTAAATAAACTCAAACACTTCTAAATATTCCTATTTTACTTGCTAAAAAATCGAGTTTAGATTTGGTCAGACTTTTCTAGAGTTTGAATCATGCATATCCATCTTTGCTGGATATGTGGACCAAGCCCAATGGGTCTCTACGAATTTTCTTGGGTCCAAACTTCTTGAATTAGCTCGTTAAGTGCATCTTTGAACTTCTTTATTTGGGCTCTCGTAACTGGACCAATCAGAACTTGAATTGAATTCTTTAAAGTTGTGCCATGATTTGTATCAGAACCAAAAAGAAAAAAAACTCTCAATCTCCCTAAAGAACAAATCAGCAATATGTGAGGCATTATCCGTTTTGTGACATGGAATAAAGTATGTCATTTTAAAAAATTTATCCACAACCACAAAAATTAAATCTCTACCGCGTTTACTCCTAGGTAATCCAAACACAAAATCCTTAGAAATATCAATTCAAAACTCATTAGGAATAGGCAATAGTGTGTATAAACCATAGGGTTACGTTTGAGATTTTGCTTGCCCATATGTGACATATCTATCACAAATTCTCTCAACATCTCTTTTTATGTGTGGCTAAAAAAAGTTGTCTTGTAAAGCAACTAATGTTTTAGCTATCCAAAAGTATCTCATCAATCTCCCACCATTTGATTTTATAACTAATAAATCACGCACGGAATAATTTGGTATACACAACTTATTTTCTCGAAACAAGAAATCTGCTGAAATAAAGTCGATTGAACTAATTGACCAATCTTGAGATTCATGCCAGCATCATGACCATGCTGAATTAGGAATCCGTATATCCCTGTCATCATTGTTGGAGATTAAGAAATTGAGAGTGAAGATCCAAAAAGTGAAGAAAAGTTCAAATAACTCTTTGGGTTGTCTAAATACTAAAGGACAAAAAAATAATTAATTTTTCTAGTCACTAAATGACAAAATAACAACTAGTTTTTTGAATTTGAACTATATGCTATTATATGTTGTACCTAATTGTTAGAAAAATAAAGTAAGCTTGTACCTAGCCATTAGGATATTATATATTTAAACTCAAGATGTGTAAATTATTATGAAAGAAGGAAAAAATGCAATTCTCTCATCTTCTTCATATTTCTCTCTTTGGCTGAAATTCTCAAGTTTACTTCTTATACTTTGATTATCAAAGTTAATATGGTATCAGAGCTATAAGCTCCTATACTTCTTCTCTTTCTTCTTGTTTTTTGGTTCTTCATGGTTGTGCTTGAAAAATATCTCTTATCTTTTGGCAAATCTAAATAGTAAGTAAGGAGCCCTTTTTAGGCACTCACAAACCAAGTGAAGCACCTTCTCAAACCAACATCAACACCTTCACCCGAATCACTTTCAAGATAATGAAAATAGATACAAACATCTTCCTTAAACTCACCACTATTCTACTGAACAACCATAACTATCCCATATGGGTCAAGGCTGCAACAAATGCTTTGTGTGGTAAAGGTAGATACAAGTTTGTCACAAGAAAGGTTAAGAGACCTTTGGATGATGATGGATTTGAAGAATGGCTCCAAATAGATAAAATGGCTTTAACTTGGATCCTTAACTCTATGAAACCAAATTTGATTAACATTTTCTCCAATGTTGAGACTTCTAAGAAGTTGTGGGATTCTATCAAGAGAATCTATGGTCAACAAAAGAATCTCATGAGGGTGTATGACATCAAATCTTTTCTCAATAAGCTTAACCAAGGTAAGATGAGGTCAATTGAACACTCGGAAAAATTTATAGAGGCTTGGGATGAGCTTCACTTCTATCAGCTAGAAATTAATGATATTGCCATCATTCTTGCACGAGTTAATGAGGATAAGGTGTTTACTTTCCTTCATAGCTTGAACTCCAAGTTTAATGATATTCAAAACCAAATACTGAGAAGCAATGAAATACTACCCTTTGATGAAATTTATTACATGATCAACAAGGAAGAAATAGCCCATTGTGTTTTGGACACAAATGGCCATGACGACAAGGTGCAGACAAACACTCTTTTGGCTTAAGAGAAGCATAAAACTGAAGCTTTCGTGGTTAAGTCAAAGGGCAACAACAACAACCAAATGTGAGCAAAATGTGACCATTGTCACAAGAATGGTCACTCTAAAGATCAGTGTTGGCACCTTCACCCAGAACTCATGCCTTCATGGTTCAAAAAGGGCAAAACTTCCAATCAAAGTATCCATTGTGTTTCAAGTGCACATTTAGCTCCCATTACTGAGATTTCAAGTGTTTACTCCTTTAATCTTGATGATATTGCCAAGGTGATAAGGAACCTACTCCAAGTCAATTCAGAAGCACTTGGAACCCAACACCACATTCATAAAGGCAAATGGGAGGATGAAACTCTTCTTGACTCTCATTTTAACTCTTGTAATGATTTTGAGCCATGGATTATAGACTCAGGTGCTAGTGATCATATATTTAGAAACATAAATAAAGCATCTAAATTATATCCTTTAAAAAAAAATACAAAATGTCAAAGTTACTAATGAAAAGTATGTACCCATTAAGTATTTAGCAGATTTGGATTTATTGTCAAAATATACTAAAGGGTTCTATATACTAAAGGGTTCTATATACTTAATTTTGATTCCAATCTATTATCAATTAGTAAACTTACCAAGGACTTAAATTGCATTGCTATTTTTGGTCTTAACAAAGTGATTTTTTAGGAAGTTATAGTCGGGAAGAAGATTGGTGAAGGTTGTGCTCAACATGGCCTTTACATGCTAAATGATGCAAAACAAGCTTTTAGGGTCACTAAACAAATCAATTCACATGAGTTATGGCATGCACATCTTAGATATGTGTAAATGTAGAGGCTTTAGTTTAAGATTTGGGGTTTAAGACTGATGAGCTAATAAAACTATTTTGTGACAATAAAGCAGCAATCTACATAGCTTTGAATCTGGTATTCAATGAGAGGACGAAGCACATGGAGATGGATTATCACTTT
Organism: Swietenia macrophylla; assembly: GCA_032401905.1. Taxonomy (NCBI): domain Eukaryota; kingdom Viridiplantae; phylum Streptophyta; class Magnoliopsida; order Sapindales; family Meliaceae; genus Swietenia; species Swietenia macrophylla. The sequence goes on along the minus strand of CP135586.1, from coordinate 5,000,597 downwards.
ATTAGAGAGAAAATTTAGAATAAAACCATCTGCAGTCCTTACGTTCAATGTGAAAATAAATTAGGAAACTTGTTTGCAAAAGCCTCCCATTAAAAAATTTATCGGGATTGCAATAAATAAGTTGAACTTGAGTAATATTTTCAAACCCAACTTGAGGGGGAGTGCTGAAATAAAGCCGGTTGAGCCAATTGACCAATCTTTAGATTTATGCCTGCATCGTGACTGTGCTGCATTAAGAATCTGTATATTTTAGTCATCATCTTAGTAAGCACCCTATCAGCATCCTAATTAGTGTCCTAAACCCAATCAACACCTTTAGGTGCCAAAGAGAAGAATTCAAATATTCAAATTTGAATTTAAACATTCAAATTTAAAAATAGTGAACATTGGGAGATGTTTTAAGTTTTAAGTAATTTGTTGCATTACAGCTATCTTACCTTGGGAAAGCAATTATAGCTGTTGATTGTTTACCTATTTAAGTAGTTCTCTCATCTTCTTCATATTTCTTCTTTGACTGAAATTCTCAAGCTCACTTCTTATACTTTGGTCATCAAAGTTAACACTCCTTAGTTTACTTATATCGGAAGATGTATGAAAATGTCTTAATGAACTCTAATCAGGGTACATTTGTCAATTATTGCTTGATGAGCTTAAACGCCTTCTCTTGCTCATCACCCAATTTGAAACCAACGTTTTTCTTTATTACCTCAGTGAACGGTATGGCTAAAGTACTAAAATTTTTTACAATCCGTCAATAGAAACTAATGAGTCTATGAAAATTTTGTACGTTACATATACCTATGGGACTTGGCCAATCTTCAATTGCACGAATCTTCTCCTCATCAATTTGTATTCCTTTTGCATTCACAATAAAATCAAAAAACACAAGTTTATCGGTGCAAAAGGTAAATTTCTTTAAATTAGTAAATAACTTCTCCTTTCTAAATACATTTAAAACTGATTTTAAATGCGCAATATAATCATCTAAGTTTTTGCTGTAAATGAGAATATCGTTAAAATAAACAACGATAACTCTGCCTATGAATGCACACAATACATGGTTCATAAATTGCACAAATATGCTCGATGCATTAATTAATCCAAAAGGCATTACTAACCATTCATACAAACCGTATTTTGTCTTAAAGGCAGTTTTTCATTCATCACTCTCTTTTATGCAGTTCATCTAATATATTGTGTAAGCAAGGAATGGGATGTCAATACTTTACCATAATATTGTGGATTGCTCAGCAGTCAATGCACATTCTTTAAGTGTCATTCTTCTTAGGTACAAGTAAAACTAGAAAGGCATATAGGCTCATGCTCTCATTCATGTACCCTTTTGCCATCAACTCACTTATCTGTCTTTGAAACTCTTTTGTCTCCTCGAGATTGCTTTTATAGATTGGTCGGTTTGAAATTATCACACCAAGTACAAAATCAATTTGATGTTAAATCCCTTGGATAGGGGGTAATCCCTGTAGCATTGTTTTTCCAGAAAAACATTCTTATATTCTTGTAAAAGAGAAACATTAGAGTTAGGCAAAGTAGAATCAATCTCTTTAGTGTTTAAAAACAACTCCTTGTACAATAGTATAATCATTGGCTAATTTAAAAACTTCGCTTTTTTTATTTCACTCTCTTTTGCATAAAAATTTATTTTTCTATCTATTTTGCTTTTATCGACTGAATCTGAACTTTTTTTTCTCTTTCAATTTTTTCATCCTTTCTTTTTTTTATCAAATTTTCGCTCGTTTTCTTTTATCTCTCTCTTTTTTTTTATCATCTTCCTTTCATAGCCACACTTGATCCTCATACACTTATTGCAATGTCAAAAGTACAAGAATGATTGGTCGTTAATTAAGTATAAAAAAGTACTTGTTCGTAAAACCATCATGCTTTATATACCTATCAAACTACCATGGACGCCCTAACAACAAGTGTCCAAATTCCATCGGTACTGCATCACACAACACTTCATCTTTATATTTGTCAATTCGAAATGCAATTATCACCTGCTTATTTATCCTCATCTCTCTACTATCATTTAACCACTACAACTTATATGGTCTATGGTGCTTTAACGTGGATAGTCCTAATTTTTTCACCATTGTTGTGCTTGTAACATTAGTACAACTACCACTATCAATAATCATATTACACACCTTGTCTTTAATGTGGCACTTAGTATGAAAGAGGTTCTCTCGCTGAACTTCTTTAACTTCTTTTACCTGCAAGCTTAATGCTCTCCTGGTTATTAATATTAATGCATCAGGAGCTAAATACTCATTCTCGGGGATGATATGAACCTCGCCAAGAATAACGAAACTCGAACTTAATAAGGAACCCAAGATCATTCCACGATCATATTTGAATTGAAACTCGACCCATTGTTTATAAAGAAACAAGAACCTTGGTATAATGTAGATGTCACAAATGATGATGGAAGTCTGTTTGATAAGTCACTAATGAACACCACAAGAATAATTCTTGATAAATTTGAATAGTTCTTCAAAGAACTAAAGATAAAAGAACTCAATTTTTCTAACTAATGAATTTTGATTTCTTCTTATTTAAAGGTGCCTATTTATAGGCTAAATTATTACAAGGCAAGTTTTTAAAAATACCTTAATTATAGTCTATCTTAATTAAAGCTAAAATAATATCTTTTACTTGCCTAAAACAGAAAAAAATAATCAGCAAATTAAATGGCTCTACGTACCAAAATTAAATAAGGAAAGTTAACTTATTAAATAGTTTTATAAATGACTTATAATTAAGACAAATTTTTAAAATACTTTAATTATAAACCATCTTAATTAAAGATAAAAAATAATATCTCCTATTTGCCTAAAATAGAAAAGGAAATAATCAGTCAATTAAGGCTAAAAAAATAATATCTCCTACTTGCCTAAAACAAAAAAGAAAATAATTAGCCAATTAAATGGCTCAACATGCCAAAATTAAAAAAAAGAAAGTTAAATAATTAAATAGCCTTACAAATAACCTTATATACTCTTAAATATGCCAATTTTACTTGCTAAAATTAAACTTAAATTTGGCCTGATTTTTCTAAAACTTAAATCATGCTGATCCATCTTTACTGGATATGTGAACCAAGCTCAATGGGCCTCTACGAATTTACTTAAGTTCAAACTTCTTGAATCAGCCAGTTAAGTGTATCTTTGAACTTTTTTACTTATACTCTCATAACCGAACCAATCATAACTTGAATTGGATTCTTTAAAGTCATGCCATGATATGTATTATTCCCCTTCTCTTGAAAAGGATTTGTCCTCAAATCATCGCCTACATCAAAAAGATTCAAATCAACAACATTAAAAGTAGCACTTACATTGTACTCACCTGGTAAATCTAACTTGTAAGCATTCTCATTGATACGCTCTAAGACTTAAAAAGAGCCATCTCCTCTTGGAATGAATTTAGAATGCCTTTTTGTTGAAAATCTCTCTTTTCTCATATACAACCAAACCCAATCTCCTGGTTCAAAAACTAGCTTGCAACGCCTCTTGTTGTTTATTTTGCGTACTACTCCGTTCTTAGTTCAATGTTAAGTCCTGCTTTCTCATAAATCTGCCTAACAAATTCAGCGTTCTTTTTGCTATCTACATTAACTCGCTCAATCATGGATAAAGGATATAAATCCATTGGAGTTAATGAATTAAATTTATATACAATTTCAAATAGAGAAAATTTAGCAGCAAAATGAACAGTATGATTATAAGTAAATTCAATATGTAGTAAACTTCTTAAGTTTTAATGTTCTTTCTAATAACAAAGTAGACAAAGTTCTTTTTACTATTTTGGTTTGACCATCAGTTTATGAGTGACAAGTAGTAGAAAATAATAACTTAATACTTAACTTACACCACAAAATTTTTCAAAAGTAACTTAAGAACTTAGCATCTCTATCTGAAACAATTGTTTTAGGCATACCATGTAATCTCACAATCTCCCTAAAGAACAAATCAGCAATGTATGAAGCATCATCCGTTTTGTGACATGGAATAAAGTGTCATTTTAGAAAATCTATTCACAGCCACAAAAATTAAATCTCTACCACGTTTACTCCTAGGCAATCATAACACAAAGTCCATAGAAATATCAATTGAAAGTTCATTAAGAATGGACAATGTTGTGTATAAAACTATAGGGTTGCTTTCGGGGTTTTGCCTACTTACATGTGACACATCTATCGCAAGTTCTCTCAACATCTCTTTTCATGTGTGGGCAAAAGAAGTGTTCTTGTAAAACAGCTAATGTTTTAGCTATTCCAAAGTATCTCATAAATCTTTCACCATGTGATTCTCTAACTAATAAATTACGCATAGAACAATTCGATATACATAACTTATTTTCTCGAAACAAAAAATCCTTATGTCTAAAGTACTTACCATTGGGGGTCTTCTTATAAGTTATATACTCTTTATTAAAGTCAGGGTCTGAAGGATAGAACTCTTTAATATGTTCAAAACTAAGCAATTTAGCATCAAGAGTAGAGAGTAATGCGTACCTACGAGAGAGTGCATCTGCAACCACATTTTTCTTACCTTGCTTATATTGGATGACATATGAAAACGTTTTAATGAAATCTACCCAATGAGCATGTCTTTTGTTCAGCTTGTGTTATCCTTTCAAGTACCTCAATGATTCGTGATCAGTGTAAATCACAAACTTTTTGGGCCAAAAGTAGTGCTGCCATGTTTCCAAAACTCGAAACAATACGTACAATTCCTTATCATAAGTCAGGTAGTTTAAAGTTGCTCCACTTAACTTTTCACTGAAATACACAATTGATTGTCCTTCTTGTATAAACATAGCACCAATACTTACGCCGAATGCATCACATTCAATTTCAAATATTTTGTTAAAGTTAGGTAAAGCAAATAAGGGTGCGTTTGATAATTTTTGCTTGATGAGTGGAAACACCTTCTCTTGCTCTTCACTCCATTTGAAACCAACGTTTTTTTTATTACCTCAGTAAGCAGAATAGCCAAAGTACTAAAGTATTTCACAAACCATTGGTAGAAACTAATGAATTCATGAAAAATCCATACGTTACCTATGCCTGTGGGATTCAGCCATTCTTGAATTGTACGAATTTTTTGTTCATCAACCTGTATTCCTTACGCACTCACAATAAAATTAAGAAATACAAGTTTATTAGTGCAAAAAGTGCATTTCTTTAAGTTAGCAAGTAATTTCTTTTTTCGAAGTACATCTAAAACTGATTTTAAATGCACAATATGGTCATCCAAGTTTTTGCTATAAATGAGAATATCATCAAAATAAACAACGACAAATCTGCCTATGAATGCACGCAATACATGATTTATTAATTGCATAAATGTGCTCTGTGCATTAGTTAACCCGAAAGGCATTACTAACCATTCATACAAACCGTATTTTGTCTTAAAGACAATTTTTCGTTCATTACCCTCTTTCATGCATATTTGATGATATCCACTTTTCAAATCAATTTTTGAAAATATACAAGCTTCATACAATTCATCTAACATGTCATCTAAAGAGAGAAATGGGATGTCGATACTTTACCGTAATATTGTTGATCACTCGGTAGTCAACGCATATTCTCCAAATGTTATCCTTCTTAGATACAAGTAAAATTGGAACGACATATGGGCTCATGCTCTCCTTCACGTAACCTTTCGCCATTAACTCACTTCCCTGCCTTTGGAGCTCTTTTGTCTCCTCGGGATCATTCCTATAAGTTAGTCGGTTTAGAATTGTTACACCAGGTACAAAATCAATTTGATATTCAATCCTTCAAATAGGAGGTAATCTCTGTGGCGTTCCTTCTAGAAAGACATCCTCATATTCCTGCAAAAGAGAAACCATAGAGTTAAGCAAAATAGGATCAATCTCATTAGTATTTAAAAATGCCTCTTTGTATAAAAGTATAATCATTGGCTGATTTAAAAACTTTGCTCTTTTTATTTCACCCTCTTTTGCATAAAAATTTGTTTTTCTTTTTATTTTGCTTTCATCAACTGAAGCAGCACTTTTTTTTTTCTTTCAATTTTTTGATCTTCTCCTTTTTTTTCTTTCGAATGGTCACTCATTTTTTTTTTATCTCTCTCTTTCTTTTGATCACACTCTTTTCGTAACCACACTTGATCCTCATACACTTGTTGCGATGTTAAAGGTATAAGAGTGATTGGTCGTTGATTAAGTACAAAAGAGTACTTGTTTGTAAAGCCATCATGCTTTACACACCTATCAAATTGCCATGGACGCCCTAGCAACAAATGTCCAACTTGTATTGGTACTACAATACACAACACTTTATCTTCATATTTGCCAATCTAAAATGCAACCATTACCTGCTTATTTACTCTCATCTCTCCACTATCATTTAATCACTGCAACTTGTATGGTTTAGGATGCTTGAACGTGGGCAGTTTTAATTTTTCCACCATTATTGTGCTTACAACATTAGTACAACTGTCACTATCAATAATCATACCACACACCTTGTCTTTGACGTGGCACCTAGTATGAAAGAGGTTCTCTCACTACATTTCTTTAACTTCTTTTGTTTGCAAGCTCAATGCTCTCTTGGTTACTAATGTCAATGCATCAGGGGCTAAATACTCCTCCTCGGGGATGTTCTGCAATGGTGGCATACCATCGATGTCAGAATCTTTATTGTCAATCACAATCTCACCATTCTCTTGCACCACCATAACCTGCTTGTTTGGACATTGACTTGTTATATGTCTCCTGCTTTGACATTTAAAATATTTAATATCATGGTTTTTAAAGGTAATAGTATCAATTTTACCTTGAGATATGTGGCTAGTGTTCTCGGACTTGGGTTCAAACTTATTCTTGCGTGTTACGGATGTTTGCAGCTTGTTTTCTTTTTTTATGAAATTCGATTTTCAACACAAATGCACTCGAACTTTGTTTTGATGGCCATGTGAACCAAATCTTCTAATTTCACATAATGTTGCAATTCTACTGCATTAGCAATTTCATGATTCAAACCACCCAATAACTTAGCTATAATAGCTTCTCGATCCTCCTCTATATTTGCTCGAATCATAGTTATTTCCATTTCTTTATAATAATCTTCCACACTCCAGTTGTCTTGCGTATGAACAGCTCTCTGTAATAATAGCTTGGAACAAACCGTTTTCTCATCACAGTTTTCATCTCCTCTCATGTTTTTATTGGATGTTTTCTATTTCTTCTCCTACTTAAAACCAATTGATCCCACCAAACAATAGCATAATTAGAAAATTCAATGGCTACAAGTTTTACCTTCTTCATCTTGGAGTAGTTGTGGCAATCAAAAACTAGCTCCATCTTTTGTCCCACTCAAGATAAGTCTCAAGATCATTCTTGCCTTGAAATGAAGGCATCTTCATCTTAATACTGCCCAAATTATTATCCTCTCGATTCCAATATTTTCTAACACGTTCAACCCTCCTATTGCTGCCTACCGAGTGTCTAGCTTCCTCCTCAAAACTGTCGTTGTTGTATTTCTCAAAATCTTCTACTTTATGCCGTTGTTGAAAGTTTTCCCTCCGATTCTCCCGTTGGGCATTTTCTACTCTATCCAACCGTTTACTAATTTGCTCTAATTTCAACTTCATTATCTGTCACATCTCTCCCACCAAAGTTTCCATGTATAGCATTGGATTCATCTCTGTTTGTGCTTCCTCGTGATCATGTTGAGATATAATTTCTGCAAGAAATAAGTTATAAAAAAAAAGACTTCACAATTTCTCCCTTACGTGTTTACACTCAATAGTATGAATTACTCTGCACTCGTGTTTCAATCAAAAATTTGTGGCTTTTATCCCTCTAATGCTCTCACCACCCATACTTTCTTTTACTCATTAATTCTCTTTTGGTTCTTTTTAAATTAACAAATAATAATCAAAAATTTCTTGCAACAATTCTTCAGGACTTACTACAGCAAAATAAAGGCTGAAAATAAGATCGTGTCATGGATTTTAAAAGTTTTAATTTCACACAAAATAATTCAATTTTATACCTACTGATTTGAAAATTGAGAATCACAAGGAAAATTTTAGAATTTGAGAATCACAAATATTATGGAGTTTATGATAATATGAAATTTCTATTTTTTTCGTTTTTTTCACTTTTTTTTTAATATTACGAATTGAAATAAAAACTACAGCAAGAAAGACAAAAAAAAAATTGTGAAAAGAATAACAAAAGGGATAGGCAAACCTGAGACTAGAATAACCTTTACTCTGATATCAAATAATACGAATCTCGCTAAGAATAACAGACCCAAACTCAACAAGAAACCCAAAATCGTTCTACGATCAGATTTGAATGGAACCTCGATCTATTGTTTACAAAAAAACAAGAACCTCGGTATAATGTAGACGCCACAAACAGTGATGGAAGTCCGTTCGATAAGTCACTAATGAACGCCATAAGAATAATTTTTGATAAGTTTGAATAGTTCTTTAAAGAACCAAAGAAAAAATAACTCTCAATTTTTCTGACTAATGAATTTTAATTACTTCTTATGCAAAGGTGCATTTTTATAGGCAAAATTTTATCTTATACTTATTTAAGACAGAAAGGAAATAATCAGCTATTAAATAGCTCTACATGTCTAAATTAAATAAGGAAAGTTGATTAAATAAATAGATTTATAAATGAACTCAAACACTCCAAAACATTCGACTTATAAATGAAATCAAACACTCCTAAATATTCAACTTATAAATGAACTCAAATGCTCTTAAACATTCCTATTTTACTTGCTAAAAATCAAGATTAGATTTGGCCTGACTTTTCTAGAGTTTGAATCATGCAGATCCATCTTTACTGGATATGTGAACCAAGCTCAATGGGTCTTCACGAATTTATTTGGGTCCAAACTTCTTGAATTAGCCTGTTAAGTACATTTTTGAACTTCTTTACTTGTGCTCTCGTAACTGGACCAATCAGAACGTGAATTGGATTCGTTGAAGTCGTGCTATGATTTGTATCATATTCACTAACCTAGCTTTATGTTTGTCTAAAGTTCTATCCCTATTTAACTTAGTCTTATACATCCATTTGCGTTCTATGACCTTCTTTTTCAGAGATAAAGGGACTAATTCCTATGTGTTATTTTTAACTAAAACATCTAATTCCTCCTGCACGGCTTGTTTCCAAATTGGTGATTTTCTAACTTCCTCAAAGTTATTAGAATCTTTAATAGCATCTACTTTAGTTAAAAAGGCTCTAAAACTCATCTTTACATTTTTTTAGGTATAGTAGTGGTCAAAAGGGCATATAATTACTCTATTGATACGAACTTCGCTAAAAATAACGAGACCCGAACTCAACAAGGAACTCGAGATCGTTCTACGATCAAATTTGAATGGAACCTCGACCCATTGTTTATAAAGAAGCAAGAACCTCGGTATAATGTAGACGCCACAAATGGTGATGGAAGTCCGTTCGAGAAGTCACTAATGAACGCCACAAGAATAATTCTTAATAAGTTCGAATAGTTCTTCAAAGAACCAAAGAGAAAATAACTCTCAAATTTTGACTAATGAATTCTCATTACTTATTCAAAGGGTGCCTTTTTATAGGCAAAAATCGTAACTTGTACTTACCTAAGACAGAAAGGAAAGCTAACTAATTAAATAGACTTATAAATGAACTCAAACACTCCAAGGAAAGCTGATTAATTAGATAGACTTCTAAATGAACTCAAACACTCCTAAATATTCCTATTTTACTTGCTAAAAAATTGAGTTTAGATTTGGTCAGACTTTTCTACAGTTTGAATCTGCATATCCATCTTTGCTGGATATGTGGACCAAGCCCAATGGGTCTTCACGAATTTACTTGGATCCAAATTTCTTGAATTAGCCCGTTAAGTGCATCTTTGAACTTCTTTACTTGGGCTCTCGTAACTGGACCAATCGGAACTTGAATTGAATTTTTTGAAGTTGTACCATGATTTCTATCACCTATTACCATATAAAAACACTCTATTCTTCATATATTCCGATAAAAATTGCCTAAGTCTATAAAATCTCCTAAGTGGGGGATTTTGGCCTTGTGTCAGTGTAACATGCTCCCCCTCACTTTGTGTGCTAATAGATAGTCCATCTTGTCTACTGAATAGTGACTCTATTTGAACATTCGGTTGTTCATCCCTAGGTGTTTCATCTTGGTTTTCCCCCTCTCTAATTCTACTAGATAACAAAGGTAAATCTATTCTTACTTCACTAGGTGATCTAGGTGAATATGCATCTCTACTTTCTTTGCTGGTTTTCCTTTCATTAGACATTTCATCTTATGATTTTACATTATCATTTCTTTGTCATGGTTACCAACTATGTTACTAGATAGTGGTACATACTTGTGTATTATGGTTAAAGGAAATGAATCCTCCACTTCACCTTTTTTATTACTTTTCTATCAAAATATGAATCATTTTCCATGAAAGTAACATTTCTAGAGATATACTTATCCTTAATTAATGGATTATAGTATCTATAATCCTTAGTATCTACACAATAACCTAAAAAGATGCATTGAATGCTTCATTTACTTAATTTATCTCTTAAATGACTTGGAATATCTACATAGCATATACATCCAAAAATTTTTAGATAAGACAGGTTTGGTTGGGTATTATAGGCAATCTTAATTGGTGACTTTCCTTTTAAGACTATAGATGAGGTTCAATTAATAAGATATGTGGCTGTGAGAATGGCTTCCCCTCAAAACTCTCTAGGCACATTATGATAGAACATCATAGTTCTTGCTAATACAAATCTTATCAAGAATAACAAGACTCGAACTCAACAAGAAACTCAAGATCATTCTATGATCAAACTTGAATGCAACCTCAACCCGTTGTTTATAAAGAAACAAGAACCTCGATATAATATAGGTGGCAGAAATGGTGATGGAAGTCCATTTGATAAGTTAGTGATGAATGTTACAAGAATAATTTTTGATAAATTTAAATAGTTCTGCAAAGAACCAAAGAGAAAAGAACTCTCAATTTTTCTGACTAATAAATTCTAACATCTTCTTATTCAAAAGTGTCTATTTATAGGCTAGATTATTATAAGGTAAGTTTTTAAAATATCTTAATTATAAGCCATCTTAATTAAAGCTAAAAAATAATATCTCCTACTTGCGTAAAACGGACGCCTAAAACAGAATAAAAAATAATCACCCAATTAAACAACTTTACATACCAAAATTAAACAAGAAAAGTTAACTAATTAAATAACTTTAGAAATGACTTTAAATATTCCTAAACATGCCAATTTTTACTTGTTAAAATTAAGCTTAGATTTGGCCTAAATTTTCTAGAACTTGAATCATATTGATCCATTTTTGCTAGATATATAGACCAAACTCAATGGGCCTTTACAAATTTACTTGAGTCCAAACTTCTTGAATCAGTCCGTTAAGTGCATCTTTGAACTTCTTTACTTGTCCTCTCGTAATTGGACCAATCGAAACTTGAATTGAATTCCTTAAAGTCGTGCATGATATGTATCATTCCCCTCCTTTTGAAAAGGATTTGTACTCAAGTCATCACCTACATCAAAAGGACTCAAATCAATAATATTAAAAGTACCACTTATATTGTACTCACCTAGTAAATCTAGCTTATATGTATTGTCATTAATACGCTCTAAAACTTGAAAAGAGTGATGTAAATTTAGCACAAGGTAAGTCAACCCAGGCCTAAATTCGTCCAGCCCATGATCTCCTCAGTTTATACACTTCATTTGGCCTTAATTTGATTACATGGAGTCAAAGTCATGGAGCAGTATTTATATGAATCTTTGGAATGAAAGCTAAACATTTATGTGACTCTTGGAAGCATAATATGGAGCATTGTGCAGTTATTTATTAAAATTAATGCTTGTAGTCCTTATAATTTGTAGCTTTCTTTTATGTTTGACCAAATATATAATGCCTATAAAAAGGCTCCTTTTTTTTCTCATTTTTGGGATTTTGGCTGGTTGAATGAAAATATATTTCTTTTGAGTGGTAATCCAACTCTTCTTCCTTTATCAAAATTCTTGCCAAATTTGGTGGTGGATTATTCCTTGGCTAGTGGCATTGTCTTTAGGCCCTGGATACTTAGTTTTTATCTTTAAATTCTCTTTTGTTATCATCATTTAAAGAGTTTAAGAGTTCAAAACTCTAATCTCGTGAACAGTAACGAAGTTGAAGAACAAAACTCACTCTTAGCTTCCGCAAAACGCATCACTAAGTTATTATTTTCCACTACTTGTTACCCACAAATTGATGGTCAAACCGAAGTAATAAATAGGACTTTGTCTACTTCGTTAAGGGTTGTTATTAAAAAGAACATTAAAATTTGGAAAAATTATTTATCACATGTTGAATTTGCTTATAATCGTACTGTTTATTCTACTATTAAATTTTTTCTATTTGAAATTGTATATGGATTTAATCCATTAACTCTATTGGATTTATCTTCTTTATTTATAATTGAGCAAGTTAATTTAAGTGACAAAAAAAAAGTTGAATTTGTTAAGCAGATTCATGAGAAAGTAAGACTCAACATTGAGCGAAGAACAGAACAGTACACAAAACAAGCCAATAAGGGGTGTCACAATCTGGTTTTTGAAGCCGTATATTGGGTATGGTTGCATATGAGAAAAGAAAGATTTCCAATGCAAAGGCATTCCAAATTACTTTCAAGAGCAGATGACCATTTTCAAGTTTAGAGCATATCAATAACAATGTTTACAAGCTAGATTTACCGGATGAGTACAATATAAAAACTACTTTTAATGTTGTTGATTTAAGTCTTTTTAATATAGGTAATGATTTGAAGACAAATCATTTTCAAGAGGAGGAAAATGATACAAATTATGGCACGACTTCAAAGAATCTAATTCAAGTTTTGATTGGTCCGATTACAAAAGTACAAGTAAAGAAATTTAAAGATGTACTTAACGGACTGATTCAAGAAGTTTAGACTTAAGTAAATTCATAGAGGCCTATTGAGTTTGGTCCACATATCCAATAAAAATGGATCAACATGATTTATGTTCTAGAAAAATTATGCCAAATATAACTTAATTTTAGCAAATAAAATTAGTATGTTTATGAGTATTTAAGGCCATTTGTAAAGCTATTTAATTAGTCAATTTTTCTTATTTAATTTTAGCATGTAGAGTCATTTAATTAACTGATTATTTCCTTTTTTATTTTAGTCAAGTAAAAGATATTATTTTTGGCCTTAATTAAGATCGCCTATAATTAAAGTATTTTAAAAACTTACCTTGTAATAATTTAGCTTATAAATAGGCACTTTTAAATAAGAAGAAATTAGAATTCATTAGTAAGAAAAAAAATTTGAGAGTTTTTTTTTTTTTTTGATTCTTTGATATCAAGAATTATTCTTGTGGCGTTTATCAATAACTTATCAAATGGACTTCCATCACCATTTATGGCGTTTACATTATACCGAGATTCTTATTTTTTTATAAACAATGGGTTGATACTCTATTCAAATCTAATCGTAGAATGATCTTGGGTTTTTTATTGAGTTCAGGGTCTCGTTATTTGTTAGCGAAGTTCATATTAATTAAAGGGTTATGTATAAATTTGAAGTGATTATGGTGATATGGATAGTTTTTGAAAGTTTAAGATGAGAAAGTGGAGTTCTAAAACAGTATCAAGAATCAAATAAAATAAATTAACAACTAATGAATCAAGTTTAATAAGATTAGATAGCTACAAATAAGATTACTAGGTTAATTCACCACACTCTAAGATAGCAAGAAGGATGAGTGATAAGAATCGATAAAAATTTCATCACTAAACAAGAAATTGCTTAGATAAGAATTTGGATACAACTTAGCAAAATGCTTCTTCATTCATAGACTAAAAGATCCATTACAATAACATGTTTTCAATTTATAGAACTATCAAACTTACTCTAGAAGACTTGTACATTTAATGACTAGTTGAAAAATTCAGACTAATTAATTAAAACACAACTATTAAAAATCATAATTAATACATCATTAAATAAACATTTAAGTTATTAACTACCTTATTTATTAAAGTTCATTGGCCACCAATCATCATTCTAGTTGGCTGAAATTTAATTCAATCAGCAAATTAATTTCCCTCCATGCAGACGAATAAAATAACAAACTTGGCTCTTGCTTTAGTAATTGGTCCTGTGTATGGCTCTTCTTAGATTGTAATAACTTCATTTCCATGATAGAGCACATCATTTCGTATTCGAAGTTAATACTGAAAAACTCTCTCTCTCTCAATAGAATTACTTCCTTCTTATGTTACCATTCCAATTTTCACTATTTGGCCTTACACAATGGAGATTGATCACATTACCAAAACACAAAAAAAGAAAAAGGAGAAAGATGATGTTAAAGAGCTACCTAGATGTGGTCAAGCTCTCTAATACTGCATTGCTTAAATGAATTTGAATGTGTTTAGCTCAAAATTGCAAAGATTCAACAAAGAAACACATGAAATAAAAGTATATTAAAGATCTCAATAGAGAAAATGAATTCTTTTTATTCTAGATTAAAATATTTACATTTCTTGAGTTTATATATATAATATTTTAATAGTTAGCTACAAGTTTACATTACTTTTCTAATATCCAGGTACAACATATAATAGCATATTTTTGAAATTCCAAAAAATTGGTTGTTATTTTGTTCTTTAATGACTAGTTTTTTTAAACACTTGAAATAGGCCTTGGGTTTGATATAGGTATCCATAGACCATCCAAAAGAGTTATTGATGCATCTTGCGGAAACTAAGAGTGAGTTTTGTTCTTCAAATTCGTCACTACTCATAAGGTTGAACTCTTAAACTCTTGAAATAATGATAATAAAAGAGAATTTAAAGATAAGAGCCAATTATCTAGAGCCTAAAGACAATGTCACCAGGCAAAGAAAATCCACCACCAAATTTTGGCTAGAATTTGGATAAATAAAGAGTTGGATCAACACTCAAAAGAAATATAATTTTATTCAATCAGCCAAATCCCAAAATGAAATAAAGAAGTTTTTTTAAAGGTATTACATATTTGTTCAAACATAAAAGAAAGCAACATATTATATAGGAACTGCAAGTATTAATTATGATAAATAGCTATACAAAACTCCAAATTTATACTTTCAAGAGTCATATAAATACTCAACTTCTATTCCAAAAATTCATATAAATGCTGCTTCATGGCTTTAACTCCAAGTAATCAAATTAAAGCCAAATGAAGTGTATGAACTGAAGAAATTAAGGCTAAACGAATTTGGGCCTAGGTTGACCTGAATTTACATTTGTTTAGGTTTTTCTTCATTTTTTGAATTTTCACTTTCAATTTCTTCATCTCCAACAATTTAAACGCACTTGCTAGTATTTTTTTGGTAAAGGGTGATATTTTAGATCATTATATAGTGATTTAGGCAAAAATAATAAATGTTTTAATGTAATATACAGTGATTTTAAAGCATTTTGCATCATTTTGTAGGAAATGGTGGCATTTCCAAGCCTTTTAAACTGTTTTAGGCAAGAACAATGATAATTAAAATCATTATTGACAAGTGGGTGACTTGTTAAATATTTTATCATAAAACTGTAATGTTCTAAAGTACTATTATCGCATTTTTCAAGAAAATAGCAATGTTTTTAAGCATTGTATTATATTTTTTGCAAAATTGGTTTCTCCCTGCTCCTTCCTACACTACTCCCTAAAATGTGGAAAATTTCTACTTTTTTTTCCTTTATTTCTATGTCACTAAGTTTTATTTCTGTTCTATCATTGATTATTCACGATGGGTTAAATATATCACATACAGGAAAAGAGAGAACATAAAAAGGAAAAACAAAATGTTTCAAGGGTTCACGTTTTAATTTTACATTACTTATTTCAAGTTTGTCATAAAAAAATTTTTATTTAGGATGTTTCAAATTTTACTTTATAAATTAAGTGAATCTATTATTACATATTATTTATATATATATATATATATATATTGTGTGTGTGTATAGCATGTACTTATATATAGAAAAAAATTTTAAAATTAATCGCTTTTATTAATTAATTTACTAAATTAATCACTTTTATAATTCATTACTCAAATAAGCCATAAAAATCGCATGGATAAAATATCCTAAAAAGACAATTTAGCTACTTTTAATTCGGTCATCACAAGTGGCGTAATCGAAATTGGACTTTTGGAGACTGAAATTGGTCCAGTAGGGGTATCTTTATAATATTTTAAAAAGTTTTAGTAATGTTGTTATTTGCAAAAATATTTAGGGATCTATTTATTATATTTTAAAATTTTTTGTTAATTTTTTGTAATTTAACTAAATACTAGAAAATATTTTGTAATAGATCAAAACTTACCAAAATTTTATAATTTTGTAATTCACTAAATTTTTTAAAATATGACAAATAGGTTCTTAAATACTTTTGAGAATTGCAAAATTTATCAAAAGCTTTCAAAGTCTTACAAAATTTTCTGGCAGCCACACTGTTTTTCAGCAACGTTGGCTGGAATATATTAAGAAAATTTGAGAGAGATTAAGAGAGACAAGAGAGAAAGGAATAAAATTTTATGTTTTTGTTGTAGGAATATTTTTATCCACGTGTTATTTTCAACTTATTTAGTCAATGAATTATTAAAAAAACTAATTTAATAAATCAATTAATAAAAATGATTAATCTTAAAAATTTTCGTTATTTATAAATTTGAATAACTGGAGGAAGAAATAATAAGCCAAGGCCAAGCTAGGATCACAACTTCAACAACTTACGGCATAAGATCGCCCACTACTCTCACAAAAACGTTTGATAATGAAGTTTTGAAATGTTGATTATATTGAAACTTGCTCTCATTAATGGAAACGCCGCTGAAACGTTCTTGGAATTTTGAGAAGCTCAAAGAGTTATATATTTTAAAAGGAACTATTTAGGTAGATTTTCCAGCGACGTAAAAACTGCACGGACTTTCTTTTCGTAGTAAATCATTTGTTGCAACTCTCTTTCAGCTAAATCACCCAAGCATTTAATTAATCTGCATTTAAAAAAAAAAAATTCAATGGCCTAGAAATATTTGGGGCAAAATAATCGAGAAACATTTGCAGTAGAGAGAAGAATTATGAAAAGAACCAATTGAACCATCCCCTTAAGACAGTATACTACGTTATTAAAAAGTGTGCTTAACACTGGACACAGATTAGTATTGCATTGATTTACAGGCACAAACGCAATGCAACGCATTGCAAATTACTAACAATAATGTCAGATATTAGCGGGTGAGTCTAGTTGGGCGACAAACATGATTTCTTTTACGTGCATGTTGTTCATTGTGGTGCTGTGTCCGACATGCATACCCATACCAGCAGTCTTCCCTTTCCTTTGCATCGTCTGGTAAATGCTACAATCAGCAAACAATGTAAAACCAAAGTAATAAGCAATTTGTTTATTATGAACAGGGTAAAGTTGATGCTCCAGACACTCACATATTTCGGCATTGTAACCCGAAACCAGTACAAGAGAAATGACACCAATTTGTCATAACAATCACTTCACCAAAAAAACAAAAAGAGAATTAAAACTACATCAAGTATAAAACCTGTGACTGCACGAAAATATTCGATTCATCTAGCAAAAGCCCCTTTAACCAAAAATAAAACTTACTTGCAAATATTTGTCTCTGAAGTTATCGCCTCAGCATGATTCAGTGGCATCCTTGTTCGATCTGTGCAAAGAAAATAAAGTAAAATTTAAGAGGGAAAAACAATAACTTTCACTGACAACAACCACAAAATAAATTTAATTGGCAGCAGAAATCAATTGAAGAAAAAAAAAACTAAGAAATATGCTCTTGCCAACAAGAACTCAAGAGGATCAATGATGGTAGCAATTTTCTGACTGAAGTCCTAAAGGACATGATGAAATGGCTATCAAACAAGAAGGGAAATGAGAGGAGGCGCACATGAAGGACATATAAAAACAGAGAATATTATAAGAATAAGAATGTATTTCATGAGAAAAAATAGAAAACAATGAAGAAACCAAGACAATAATGGAATAAGAAACATTCTATGATATGATAGCTAAGCCAATATCCACAAAAATATTATCTGTGTTTCACTTGGAATAAAAGTAATTAATCTTTGTCAGACACAATAAGAATAAACTAATGAAACAATAGAAGAGTAACACAAGAATCTAATTTTGTTAAGTAGGAAAACAATCACAGAAACACCAACCAGCCCACAGTAGGAATTCCAAAACAAGGAGAATTAAGCCATGGCAAAATATTGGGCTATACATGTGTTCACAATTCAGCAGTTAAATTACTTCTGTGCCAAGAGAATCACAACGTCATTTTGCCTACAAGTAGGTGTAGTTTTAGCAAGAGTGTAGTCATCAATTATGAAACAAGTGAGAGAGAATTAGGTCAGCTAGGATTTTGGATCAATGGGGTTAGAAAGCCGCTAATGTTCCAACCGAAAGTTGCTTCTTCCTTGTTCCCTTAATCATCTTAATGTAGGCTGACTTTTGTTAAGCACTTCTAAAATCTCATATTAGCAGAAATCATGTGATTCATATAAGTTTTTTAAGTTAATTTTACCAGAGGAATAAAGAAATTCTTTTAGAATTAAATAAGTGTATTTTATCCACATTAGCCTTTTAAAAAACAAATCTAAAAAAGCTTCTCATCACAGACTTGAACTTCTCTAGGAGAGGAACAACGTTTCTTTAATCTTCCATAATCTCTTCTCCTCTTGCAACCAAACAAAAAATAAATAAATAAAACAAAATAAAAAGAGTATTTGAAAATAAAAATCTCTTTTAGTCATTAGAAAATCACACAAATCGGCTATTAAGGAGAGGGGAGGAAACACAATATGAAACTAATTTTCCCTTTCTGATAATTGGATGAAAAATCAACAGCACAAGATGTCAATCAGTCACTGACATAAACTAACCTTATGCACATAAAATTCATAATTAAAAGTAGAATCTGGAGAACCATCAAACTCTACTCTTCAACCATTCCACTAAAGATAAAGAACTTATCCACTCACCAATTTGTCTATTATTCAGCTTGCCAACCCAATCAGATATAACATCCTCCAATGTTCTACCTGTTTGTCTAATGCACCTCTCCGTAATCTAGAAAGAAATCAGCAGTGTGTGTGTCAAATCGAACCCTTCTAATAACTAAAGTTACAAAAGATTCATATTTCAGTAAGAAGAATCTCATACATCTTGTTCATGCCGATTCATTTCATGTGCAAGAAATGGAATCCTAGAGACAGTGCGTTGTGAGATCTGCAAATAATGCAAATAACTAAGTTTCACAATTAACAAACTTGATAATCTGCCACAGGAGTAACATGCTCATATTTCACAAATCATTTTCAGAGCCACAAATATAAATACCACCATTATACCAATAGATTGACAGCCATAGCGACGACTACAGAGCAGCATATTAATGCTCAAGCAGTAGTTAATCATATATTTTCATTTCAATAAGGAGACATTAAGAAAACTGGTCAACTTTTCTACTTGCCTTTCAATCGTTAATATACTTATTTGTTTTCTATCAACAGAAAAAAGGCAAAGGAGACATTAAGAAAACGCCTAAGAAATGCAAGCCATGTGCACCACAAGTATACAAAAAAAAGCATTAAAGAAAGAAAAGAAAGAAAAAATAAAAGAGAGAGAGAGAGAGAGAACCAAAAATTCAGGCTCAGATAGAATGGAGCAATAATATTAGAAAAATGATCATCAGAACTAGAAAAGGAAAAAAATTATTAAACACTGCTAGATCCCCAATATTCCCATTAAAACCTTTCACCACCACCAGAATAGAAATAACCATGAACAAACTTGATTTCTACAGCCAGAAAACATATTTCCTCGTGTCAGCACAACTTTTGTGAGTTTGAACCAGTAGCAAAATAAAAAGAAACTGTCAACTTCATGAAAGATTTCTCCAGGACTGGGAAAAAAGAGACTTCGAGTGTTAGGAAGAGGTTTTTCCAGCCTGGAATTCAAAGCAAAGTAAAGCAGTATAGTCAAGGGTTGCATTGAAAGAAGTGTGTTTGCAAAACGAAGAAAAAGGTTTTATCATTTATGATAAACATTAAGTATTTGTATTCATCAACCCCCAACATAACAGAATGCTCCAACATGAAAACTGTAAGAAAACCATTTCTATATTAAAAATTTCCAATGATCCATCCGTATGAACTCTAGAGCCATGCATTTCAGAACTAATTCTTTTTCCAAAACAACAAAATCTGAAGTAAACAAGCTGCTTTTACCGGTTTAAAAGTCTCATCACTGCACATAGGGTGGGAATCACTTCTAGTATCTATTTGAGCATGCCAATAAGCACCACAAAATGCTCTATCACATCCCAAACCTGCAATCGAGCTCAAAAAAAATTAGAAACTGCTGTCCTATATCCAGAGAGGCTGGCATTTATATACATAACTGCAATAAGTTTTTTTATTAAAAAAAAGTTGGACCCAGTTCTCCACTTCAATGTGGTTGATGAATTGAAACTCAACTTTAGAACCACCATTTTTAAAAAGCTCTCCTAGTTCTAAACTTAAACTTCAACAGATTCACTCTGCTTATTTAGTAAACATAATAACATGAGTCATCTGAAATTTCACCCAATCAGGCACATCAGAATAATTAATAATAAACTGAATGGGGATACAGCAACTATTGTCCACAGCCTATTTTTGAGAGATTATTCAAAGTAAAAGAAAACCGAAAGAAAGAAACCAACCAGCATATGCTCAATAGATTCACAAACGCATGACCACTTACAGTGTTGTGGTACACTAATGTCATTTCTGGAAGGCATCATTCCTCCACATGCCTGACATTGTAAATGCACTGTGTTTTGATTGCAGCGGAATCCATTAATTTCAGTACCTATGTTTGTAACTGAACTAGTTAAATATCACCATATTAAAACAATATAAAATTGGGAAGACAAAGCGCTCAAGCAAGCATGTTTAAGAATAGGAGAACTCTCCTTCACATATCAGTCAAAATGTTAAACACAAAGTTGCACAACATTGCCATACTACAAATATAAAGGCCATAAAAATAATTACCGACTCTAAAAACAAATATTTCATTCAAAAAAGCGCAATTCAAGTATGTTGGCTGGAAAAAATAAATCTTGTGCATGACACAATGCATTAAAACAAAAGGAAATGATGTCAAGGCACAACAAATGCAAATTCTATTACCACATTGAGGACATGGTAACTCTATGCTGTTACTCTCTTCACCATGTAGAGAATGTTCCCTCTTCCGACGAAGTTTCTTTCCATTCCGAATGACCTAACATATATTGCAATTGTGATTATCATTTTCAAATAAGAAACAAAAGAAAAATGAAAATTCATTAAAGGATTCATATATTGGATGCAAAATATATTCCAAGTAATGAAGCAAATACAAATAAAAACATAATTATTACAATCAGGTGACAAAAAACAATTTTCTTTTGGGACAAAAAAAAAAGCAACAAACAAGTATTCAAGCTGTACCAACTGAAACCTTATGCCCTTGCCATGGTGTAATAAAAGATTGTAAGAGACAAAAAACAAATCTCTTAGGATAAAAAATTGTAGTCAATTAGTGTTAGCTGCCTCCCCTGACAAGTTGCACTTCTTAGTTAATTATTTAACATCAAATATAGATACAGCTTATTTACAGATACTACATACAAAAATATATATCAAACCTAACCTAGCCGAATGACAGCAACATTCAATCTCAACTCAAATAAGAGGGACCTAAACCTTGTGTTTAAGGCTTTCCTTAATTGACATTTCACTAAAATTGAACAAGCTTACAAACAAGCCAACTTAAGCCACCTGAATCACCTAAACCTTCAAGATCCACATAAATCAATTACAAATTCAAACTCTTATCGTCAAAATACGGGGATCATACTTGAGAGACTGAAAAGGAACTGATTAAACATATAATTACCAAGACTAGCAGAAAACAGGATTCATATTTGTGAGTAAAAGTATTTTCTCTTTTTTTATTTATTGCTAAAATGTCCTTTCTTATAGCTGAATTAAGAAAAGCCAATAACAATTAAGTGCTCATCCTTACAAAAAGAAGCAGTCATAGTAATGACAGTACAGTATTATATTCATCAAGCACCTTCAAATAGATGCAAGACCAGAGCAGCACATCGTACTATATCCATAACCAACTAGAAATTGTGAGAAAACTAAGAACTGGTTATGTTAGGGCAAACTAACATAAAATGGTTTAGGCATAGGCAATAATTAAAGACATATGTAAGCAACATTAATGATGAATGTGAAATAGCACATCCACATGGATATGCATTCCTATTAATATTGTTATGCAAGAAACAAGGTAAGTAAAAATAGGTAAACCAAAAATAAATTTGTTTCCTTTGCAGATAGGTTTGTTAAATACATTGATCACCAGAAGGCATGTCATCACACAACCCATAGTTGAAGTCTTGTCATGTCATGTCTAGTATCAACCTTCATAACAATTTCAGGTGTGCCAACAATAGGGGCCAAGAGTGGAAAAATTACTTACAAGATTTGATTTTATTGATGCATAGGAATCAAGAAGTAAAACTTCTTCATCAGAACGCTTAAATGAAGAATCAGCTTGCAGTATACTCTAAAAAAAGGCAGGACATTAGATAAAAATTAAGAACAAAACAATGATATAGAACCATGCCTTGAAAGAAAATGACATTCTCTAAAAACCATCAAGTTTGAATGAGAAGAGCATGGGATATATGAAAGGATATTGATTCCATATAAACAAACCAAGGTTACCAATTATGCACATTTAATCTACTTACATGGCAATATTCATAGACATTCATTTACAAAGTACATCCATTGTCATATCAAAATTTAGTATCAAGTTATTAAGCATTGGACTTGAAGAATTGGGAAAAATGTAGACCTTCAGGTTGCTTCAACGAGGCATACCTACGTAAAGCTGTTGGCATTAAATCAATTACTGAGATCTACCAATGATCCAAATTGTTATTAGTGCAACCACAATGGAACATTATTTTCTGTTACTTTAACATTCAAATCTTTATATCATAGAATGACAAGCACCATCAATATAAAGGCAGTAAAGGAACTGGCAATGTTATATAGACATCAATAGAAGAGATATTTCAATATCAAAATTAGAAGACAAAAATTACAAGCGTAGCATAGGAACACTTTAACCATTATAAAACAATCAGCCAAATACATCATCACCTTCTTTATTTACATTATGAAAGTCAAAACAACTCATTCGTACAAAAATTGATATTACAAGATGATTCCATGTATACCTGCTCAATATCATGAAGATAATGGTTTCTTCCAACAAATTGTACAACTGCTCTACAATGAGGACAGAGCACACTTGAACGTTTATCCTGTGATCTCCTTAACCACTCAGAGAAGCATCCATTGCTGAAGATAATAGTAGATGACTAGATTTTAAAATAAATAATTACATATGAAAAACCTATAATGGAAAAGATAAATAAAAGTTATGGACCAGAAGTTATGAAAGCAAGGGGCAACTGTTACAGCATCATGCCATATGTTTAAGCAGATGCAGCATTTAGCATGTTCGATATCAATGGAAATCTGGAATAAACAAATAAAGAGGTAATTATACCACTATCAAAATTACAAAGGCAACAGCATGAATGATATGATATTTCAACCTGCAAAATGCTGTCAATAATTATCTACCTTAAATTGCTGACTACCAGCTGCTTGTACAGGCAATACTTTAAATCTGTAGTTCAAATATCCTAGATACAACAAGAAAAAAAATGATAGAATATATACAAAAGTAAAGATTTTAAAGAGCACGAAAGTGCAGAAAATATACAGAACTGAGTAATACAGTGAAAGATGGCAAGAAAGAGAGAAATCAGGAACAATAACCATTTAAACAAAGCCTCAAGCTTTCAATTTCAATCAATATCTGAGACAACTTTGAAAACCTACAAATTAACTGTGGTAATAATTCATTTCGAATGATAATTCAGGAACCATGAGAGGAGAGTTAATAACCTATATTTGCAAAATTACAGTAGTATTTATTCCTAAAAAAGGGCAAGAGTGACTTTTAATATTTGGATTATAATTGAACTGCAATAGTACTGCAAGCGCAAGCTGAAAATGATCCTAGCTGTACAAAGACCACAGAAAATCCAATTCATTCTCCTCAAAGACCTTATACAGACAGATATAGGTAATATTTCCCGGGAGGAAAGGCTTCTAAATCTGCAAGGGCCACCCAGCCTTAGAATGATATAGGACTCCAGAGAGGATGCTTATTTCCTTTTTCCCTAAACAAAACAAGGCTATGAATTCAACACATTTATCACAAATCAAAACCTGTAATTAACCAAGGCTTGGATGCGTTGGATTTGCATTTCTCATAAAAAAAGAGAAGGAAAGTAAACAATAAACTACAGACATTCAAGCACAACTATGTTCTGTGCTAATCAATCTTATTTGAAGAAAATCAAACAAAAGGACACACAACTTCAAACCTTTTAAAAATATGAGAAGATGGCTTTTAAGAAGTTACATAACATCAATTATCACAGTGACATAAGATATCAAAGAAAATGGTTGCTGACCTTCTCTATCAGGGCCAGGAATAATTTCAGTACCACACTTAATGTCAACAACCTCCTCATTTTGAATGACAGTCTCATCGACAAGTATTGCGTTTGAACTATATCAACAACCATGCCCAGCAAGTGAGAGAGAGATGTAAATCTTCTAGTGATGATAAACAGATACACATGCCCAACAAGAAACAATTGCAATAAGATATACACTCTACCAACAAGAGGAAACCTAACATATATCCGTCTCTTTTGTGATGTATCATGTGCAGAAAGAGATTTGAAAACATCTAGCACACGTTCCTTCATTGCGTGTGGTAACCAATATTATTGAATAGTTTCCAAAATTTAAACAGAGCTTCCAAATATCACATTTCCCTTCCATGCCCCATCAAAGAATTGATACTTCTTTTGAGAAAACAAACTAATCATATCTTTTTTCTGGCATTTTGGAACTGTAATTGCATGAATGCTCAAAAATGTCAACTTTCTGTTTTCCACATGGTAGAGTAGAAAAGTGAAAAAGGGTTCACAAAAACATGCAGCAAGCATATTTCATGCTTTGTTAAAATTTCTAAAATTTCAATAAACATTTGTTATTTTGCCTTATGCCAGTACCACGATTCTTGAAAATATGAAATTACACCAGCATGACTCCTACTTAAGACCGTGACCTCGATAATCAAGTTCCACATAAGAGGCATGTAGCATGGCCTACTAGCCCACATGATAATCAAATTCACAGCAATTTTGCAATTTAGAAAAGACCAATCTTCATCATTTGAACCAAAAATATGCCTCCTGCAATGCGCACTATTTGAATGCAGCCAATCATGTTGACATTTAAGATGCAGCTTATGAATTTGGTATATTCAGATGGCATCTACAATTCCCTGCAGAAACTTTATTTGTCTATCATGACAGAAATATATCTCAATGCACCCATGTTTAGCCTAATCCAACTTTATTGACCCTCTAAGCTATTGGACACAATACAACTCACAATTGACACAAATAATTTAATAACAGAAAGTCCATCCTCCTCCTAGTGCAGATGGGTAAGGTTTTATCAATGAATCCATAATACAGCGGATCCCTCTGTTTGTTAAGATTGCTACAGTTACATTCTCTTATTTTAGGGAAAACAATAATTTTTATATAATGAGGGCCAAATTTCGAGTCATCAATTATGGAAATCAAGCATGAATCACCAAGTTAAGATATAAAAAACAAAAGTTACACCAAAAAAAAAAAAGTGAATTATTCAAAGTAGCGCAGAGTACCTTTTGTTTTGCATCATAGCCGAACATAGATCAGAATTCCTTGTTATTTTGCACCAATCATGCTTGTGATGAGAAGCAAAAGTGATCTCTGAGCATACGACCAGCTCATTTGAGCTTATCTCCACATCAGCATATCTTGAGTCTGACGGAACTGCAATGACAACACATCATAAAAGTAAATATGTAAATGCGTTACCACCAAAGCAACTGCTTTTTTCTCTCGGCTTTTCATTACATATCCTAAATTTGCATTCCAGATTAATAATGAATATTCCTAACCTGATTAAAGGTCCTTGTTCTTTTCAAGCACAAAACTTTGATTCTGTTCATAAGTTTGAAAGAAATATTATTTAGATGAACTCGCTTATAAAATAAAATAAAAAAGACATTATTACATTAAATGCACAACATTTCAACTCTAAGCAACGCAGCAGGGAGAAACCATTACCCAACCGCACAAAGTCATCGCCTTTTTTGAAAGAAATTTAACCCCCCCACCCCCTAACTGTTTCGTATACAAGAAAACGAAAGAAAAAAAAAAGATATTGTAAATTTTTTTTCCATTTATTTACTAGTGAATTATTGGGGGAAAAAAAAAAAGGAGACTATGTTAACGATTAAAGAGAATTGAATGGAAGAAGAATACCAAGCTTAGCCCAAATTTCTTGCGTTTCCTGGGAGGATTTAGAAGCAGAGCATTCGCCAACATCAGCCATAACTTCGATTGCAATTGGAATACCAAGCTTGATTTTGAATTGCATCTCTTCCTCTTCGTTAGTAAGTATTTATAAATTTGAGAATGGAAAAGCGTGCAAAGGAAGAAGCACGGACCCACCCACAATTTTTTGGGGCAATTTGTTGGACTCGCCTATTATGGAGTTGGGCCTGCATCCAGCGGGGGTAACATGAAGTGTTGAACATGAGAGCAAATAAGAATAAAAAATTTGAACAAATCTAAACGACCCTCAAAGTTGAATATAATTTGAAAAATACAAAAGTTTTTTTTTATGAATTTGTTTTCATTTAACGTTATTGGCCAGCCCTAAAATCTAGGCAGAAAGACTTTGAAAAAGACTCATTAAATGTGACGGGGTTGAGCGTACATGATAAGCAGTAAATGAATATTTTTTTATTTAAACGCCCATGTATTATAATCCAATAAAAGTTATAATCTTAAATTATGTGAAACTTTAAGTTATAAACGTGAATTCGGGCTTTATGATCGGTTTTTTTTTTTTTGAAATTTTAATATAATTTAATTTCACACATTGAGGTATTTTAAAACTTTTTGTTTTACAACCTAATGCTAAAAATTTAATAATTAAGTCTAAATAAAATTAAGTTAGTATTCGTAAAAATTCTCGCCTAGCATTGGTAAAGGACTTCTTATTGGGTACATGGTACTGAAAGTGAGAATGGTAATGACTAATATCAATTCAAACTCAATTCAATATCCAACAATTTAATGGTTACTGAGTGTTATAAAATGGTTCACTGTAAAATTTTAAAAAATAAAATAAAAAACAATTTATATATATTACACAAGCAAACAACATATATATTTATATAATTTAATAAAATTTATTTTATTTAAGAATTATTATGTTAATTTTATTACATGTTTAGTAACCAATTATAAATTATTTGGATTGTTTGCGAGTGTGGTCATTTCTTTGAGTTTGACATTGTTATTAAATATTAATAAATATTTTATATAATAGAGGAGAGATTTTGAAAGTACCTTTAAATATAACGTATTTTCAAATTCGAGTAAAAAATTATTTATGTATACGAGAAAATTTACTACTAATAAGGAGAATGATTCCTAATTCCAAACATGAATATTTATTAGTTTTTAAAAATTATATATTTTATTGCGTTTAACCCACATATGATATGTTATCAATGGGTATTAAATAATAATTGAATAAGGATATTCTTAATTAATTTTAAAATAAACTTTTAAAGTAATTACATATTATGAAAGTTTTTAAAAATCATTATAGTTTTTATCTCGTGCCATATTATGTACAATATTGTATGTAACTTCGTATGTATTTATGTATATGAAAAATTAGTATACTTACTGAATTTGAAATTTATTTAATTTAATATAATTTTAAATAATTGAAAGTATGTACATATAGTAAATAAATTTAACTGAGTTTTTGCTATCTTTAATTGTTTAGACTTTAAGATTTATGCTAATTTTTTATTAGTTCCATTATTGAATTATGTTAATTTTTTTTAAAGACATTGCCATTAATAATTATAAACAATTGACTAGTTGTGGTTTTTAACGACGTTTGAACCAGTATTGAATTTGATTGTAGTCAAATATGTTTTGTGATTAGTTTAAGTATTGTTTGCCCCTCCTAAAATTGGAGACATTTTATACATATTTTTAATATTTTGACAAAGCCATTTTCTCAATGTCATTAGCCTGTCTTTATATTAGCTTAGCTGAAAGAAAAACACAAGATCTAGGTTTCTTCTCGACACACCACAAATACGTACGTAAACTCTTTAGGAGGTAAAAATAGCTTGTAATCATCCAAAGATCACATTAGTGTATATGGAGGGAAGTGCCTTTTGTGCAGTGTGACCAACGTGGTGGAATGGTGAGATGAAGGACAGGAACGTGCACAAAGGGTTACGACTAGCTAAGTTGCAAAGCATTTGCTATGTGGAGTGGATAGCGACAGGTAACATATGTGTCTTATGCAGCGAGCAACAACGAGTAAAGTGTGTGCTGTGGGTTTGTGTGAAAATGCAATGGAGAGAAGAGGAAAGAATGTGCTAGCAATGATTAAATGTCAAATATGTTTGTGTTTTGTTTTTGTGTTGTGCATTGTGTGTGAAAATTTTAGAGTTGTATAACTATGCCATCAAAATGTCATCATTTTGATGTTGTAACAATATCAAAATAACATAATTTCTATGCTTTTTATTAAAAAAATATTTTAAAAAAAGTAAATATTCATATATACCCGTAATAGATATCTACGAATATTTATTTACATTCGTATAGGTATCAATCCTACTACGTGTTTTTATTTTCTTGTTTTACCAAACCTATCTCAAATATAATAAAAAGAATAACAAACTCATTCATTAGGGTCAAGCGTTAGTGAATTGGCGAGTTTATAGGTGAAATTGACATCACTATTTAAGGTACACATATTTGTCCTCTTATAAATTTTTATGATTTTTCAACTCAAACTATAAATACTCAAAATGAAGGTTAATATTTTGTAGATTTTAGATACAATGCAACATATTGATACAAGTTCTCATGGCATAAAACATGTATTTGTCATAACTAAAATAGATTGTAGTACTTTTTACTATAATGAATTAATAAAATAAAGCTATATTAGTTTTTATTGGTGTAGTATGTGATATAAATTTTTTTCTTTTTAAATATGTGACGGAGGTGTTGTTATTCAAAAATGATATCATACATGTGACACAGATACACAATTTTACAATTTTTAGAGAGATCAAATGATACCACATCCATGGTTGATGAAAGTGTAGATAGTGCATCATCTTTTAGATTTTGGAAAGAAGTCCATTAAATTGAAATATCTTATTTAGCCTGTGCATAATCTTCTAGGTTTTGGAAAAGAAGTCTATTAGAAATATCTTATTTAGCTTTGATTTCAATTTGATAGAACTTCAAATGTATGCATTTTTTTCCTTGTGGACTACATGGCTTGTAAGCCGTACAAACTATTATTGTTATATTGTGGTGAAAAGGATGTGGATGATTGTAGATTGTGTAAACTATTTTGTCGTGGTAAAGGATACAATTGTTTAAATTGTGAATATGTTTTGTTATAGTAATGTTTATATTGTTGTCATAATGTTTAAATTGTTCAAATCTTGCGATGGATTTTTTTTCTTTCTCGAAAGTATGGGTCTTTTACTTGAATAATTTTTGTTATGATAATTATTTTAGTTTTAAGTTGTTGAGGATTTATGTTGTTTCTCGACCTTTGTATAATTGTCTTTTTTCTAGTTTATTATTTTTCTTGAGTGCTTCAAATGCTAATTTCAATAACTTCTAAATTCTAATTTAATAATTGAATTTTGTTGATGTTTTCCTATTTTATATGAAGCATTATTTAGATCTAGGGTTAAAAAATGGAACTTCTTTTGAGGAAAACTAAATTTAAGAAATTCTTATTGATAGAATTCATTGGTGATGAAGTTTAATTGATAAAATTATAGTAATAGGTTGATAACTTGATGGCAAACCAATTCTTCATAACTTAGATGAGGTTTTTTGAGTGAGGTTTTATTTGAGCTTGTACATGCTAAAATAAATTAAATAAAGTGTTTTCTTTTTGTCCACCACTATTTCATGTTTAAATTGCTAATTGCTTTAATTTTAATTGCTTGATATTGCCACTGCTTACTAATTTAGTACCATAATGTGAATCCTAAGAAATCTTAAGGCTCCAAAAATGAATTTTGAAATCTAAAAATTTGAATTAAAATTTAAATTCCAAAAAAAAAAATTTTCTCTTTAACTTGTGTACTCAATACATGCCTAACAATAGGTGCTTCACCATATATTAAAATTTTCACATCCTTATCACTAGTAACTTCAAGTGTTTTGGTCTCCACTTTTCCATTATCTTACTCTCTCCTTTGGTCTCCACTTTTCCATTATCTCACAAGATCATAGCTCTTTTATTTAGACATTGAGAAACTATGCATCCTACATTTAAATAATAAAAACATTTAATATCACGATTATGAATTTAAGTTTTAAATTTACTTTTGCTCTTATTAAGCATTTAATATCATCCTTTTCTCTAAGTGGTCCTCCATGGAGAAGATGAACCAAAATTTTAAACTAGCCTCTTTTCCTTCTTTTTAAGTTGTTGCTTTATCTTTATAGTTATATACAACACATCATCCAATTTCACGTAATATTATTACAGCTCTACCATATTAGCTATGTCACAATTTAACCCATTTAAAAATCAAGCCCTAGTCATAGCTATCCATCTCTCTTTGATAGTCTTCCACATTGTTGAGACCTTAAGTACTATTTTACAATTTTTAACATAAAATCCTATAATAGTGGTTAAGGATAAAGCATCTCATTATAATATTCTTTAACTCACCCTAAGACTTAATAATTCTTCATGATTTCTCCTCCTATTAATCACTAATTGATCCCATCAAATGATTACAAATTTGATAAATTCCATGACATCCAATTTTACCTTTGCCTCCTTTAAATATTTCTAACAATCAAAGATCAATTCTATTTTTTTTCCATTCTAGATGGGCTTTCAGATTATTTGGGTCTAGAAAAGTAAGTGTTATTATCTTAATATTTTTCAATTTCCTACTTACTACATTTCTATCCTTATTTATCTCCCTCAAAATATTCTAAAAGTTCATGTTTATCTTATCTTCTAGAATTAGACTTTCTATTATTTTGCCGATTTTGTAAGATAATAAGTGAATTTTCTTACATATATAGATTTCCTTTATTTCATTAAACATTACGTTTATTCACTCAAATTATTGTTAAATAGCTTTTAATACGAAAAAAGAGCTTCCACTATTTTCTTTATTTTATGCATCACCCTTGTGAGATATATTTAACATCTACAAAAAAATATTAATAATAAAACTTACTACACTTCTTTATGTATTGGCATTCAAATTATGTCACTTAGACTTGTGTTGCACTCGATTTGGATTTTATTTATAATAGTCTCACACTCTCATGCCTTTTTTAACACTCTAATTTTCTCTTTTAGTTTTTTATTGAATTAAATAAACTCTTTTATAGTATTTAAATTAATACAAAACTAAGAAATTAATAATGAAACCAAATTTTTAGAAGCAAACAAACCTAAGAAAAATTGACAATCAAACAAAAATAATAAATTAATTGCAAAAGCAAAAAAGAATTGAATGTTTTTTATAAAGGAACTAATCACTTCTTTTGTTACAATTGGCCTTTTTTCTTTTTTTTTCACTTTTTTTTTTTTGTTATGGATGTTTTTGCTATTATTCTTGTTTTTTTTTTCTTTTACTTATTTGATACAACAAGTATGAAATCAAATGGTAAAAATTACACGATTACAATAATCACACAATAAGTATAAAAAAAATTAAAATTGATTTTTGTAACTTTAATAAGAATTGAAGGAATAAAAATAAACATAAACAAAACAAGAAGACATGATCTAACAAGAAAAGATAAAGAAAATAAGATAACACGGTAAGTGAACAGTATCCTCAAATGAATCATACCCTTAGGTAAATAATGATTTTTTTTATGAGAAAAAATTTAAAAATAATCAAATCTAATTTTAGAACTAAAATTCTGATACTAAATTGGTATAAACCCCAAGAATATTAATATTAAAACTACAATAATTAGTCTTAAAACTTTAAGAATGATTTTTAAAATTTAACAACTTGAATTACAATTTAATACCCAATAAAGTTAAAATACAAATTAAAAAATTTTAATCGAATGATTAAAGAAACCAAAAATTAATAATAAAAATTTTAATCTAATGATTTACAGATCACAAACAAAGAGTATAAGGAAAGAGTTTTGGACGCCACATATGAATTTTAATAAATTCATAAAATTTTTTGAAAAACTATAAAAAATAATTTTTATAATTTTAATTGAGTAAAATCTAATTTTTTTATAATGTTGTTTAATCTTCTTTATATAAAATTTACAATTAAAATTCTAAAACAGAAATAATAAGAAAAAAGTTATTAATACTATATACTTACGTAACATTTCTATACACACAAGGAAAAGAAAATAACATAAAAATTCAATTAGAACATCACAAAATATATCCCAAAGATATTATGCATCAAGGAATGGTTTGTTTACTTACAAACTTGTAAACCTACTAGTATCTAACCCTTATGGGATAGAATATATCTTTTAATGGGTTTGGAACAAGTTTATTGAAAAAAAAAATAAAACTTGTTATGGAATTAGGGCAAATACAAATATGAATAAATATCTGTAAATATCTAAGCAGGTATTCACGAATATTTAATTTATTAATTTTATTATTTTTATAATAATTTTAATTTTAATTAATTAATTTTTTTAATAATTAATTTCAAATTCTACAATAAAAATTTAAAATTGTACATATTCAAATGATAAGGATATTGTTGATGAGGTAAATTGATTATTTTTTATTTTTTATAAAGATTTACTCGTCATTAATTCATATATTATTATTTACTATTGTAAAAATTATATTGAATGAGTGCTAACTATAACTGAGTAAATGAAGATATTGTAAGCAAATCAATATATAAATATGTAGCGAAATTGTACAAAAAAATGGTTTGTTTTTCAATATTCATACGATAAATCTTAGTATTATCACACACACACACACATGTGTATGTTTCAACGTCATAAATATATATATTTCTAATTAGACAGTTTTTATCAAATCACAAATACAGATCAATTACACCTGCGTCTCTATGATATTCACACAATCGAAAATCTAATCAGAGTGTTAATTCTTATGATTTGAACATATGATATTTTGTATACTCTTCTCTTCTCAATATCAAAGACGCAAAAATAAATTTTAAACACACCTTTTAAAAAAATGTAAATAACATATATTTATTTATTGTTATTTTAGATTTTTAATTTTAACTTAAACTATTTAGTTGAGTTTTCTTATAAAACCTAATTTATTTAGTAAAGTAAGTACTAATAAATTTGGTCCAATTTTTAAATAATGGGTTTAGTCAAAATTAATATTCAAATAACTCCAAAAATTCTAAACCTATTTAGGATTTTATATATATATATATATATATATATTATATTTTCAATTTTAATATGCAACACAATAAATTTTCATAATGTTGGTAGTAATACTAAAATCTAATTTTAGTTTTATAAGTAATGAGTAGTGTCTAACGATACATCATGACTATCCAAATAACAAGAATGTCAGTAATTTGATATTATTTTATTCATAACTAAATTTAATTTGAATGCGTAATATTTTGTATGTTCTTCTCTTCTTAGTATCAAGGACGCAAGTACAAATCTTAAACACATCTTTTAAAAAAAAATAAATAACACATATTTATATATTATTAGTTTAGATTTTTAATTTTGACTTAAACTATTTAATTAGATTTTCTTATAAAACTCAATTTATTTAGTAAAGTAAATACTAATATATTTTTGGTCCAATTTTTACATAATAAGTTTTGTCAAAATTAATACTCAAATAACTAAAAATATCCTAAACTCATTTAAAATTTTATATATATATATATATATATATATATATATTATATTTTCAATTTTAATGTGCAACCTAATAATTTCTCGTAACGTTGATACTAATACTAAAATCTAATTTTAACTTTACAAATAATGAGCAATGTCTAATAATAGATTATAACTACCCAAATAATGAAAATATCAGTAGTTTAACATTATCTTATCAATGACCAATGTTACCATATAATTTAATTTTTTTGTCTTAAATATTTTAATTGAACACAAGATATGGAATATATCATTCTCGTATGATTCAATTATATTTCTTTGATATTTTGAGTAGACTTATTCTATCAAATAAAATCAATATCAAGTATTAATTTATTTGAGTATAACTATATATTTTTAAAATTTCACTCAATCAAATAATCCAAAATATCACTCTCATTATATAGGAGGGATAAATCATATCTTGATCACATATATTTCTCTACACAAGTTATGACATATTTGATTATTTTCTTTATAGTATATCTTGTTATAAATGATATCTAAAAATATTAAAATATATCATTTTCTATATTGGAAACTATATTGATCTCAAATTTAAAAATTACATATACTATTGTTACTATGAGAATCGCTAATGACACTTATATAATGATTTACATAGTATTCTCATAGTGGGTTGGTTCAGTACATTAATTCACTTAATATCATAATATATAAAAAGTTATTATCAGTCACTAAACATACTAATCTCTATGCATTATTGTTATTATATTCATAATAATGTTTAACTAGAAACATTTAAGAATAATATCCAACTAATTGAACTTACTATTCTAAAAAATATTATTACATTTATTAAATACACTAATATGTTATAATAAATAATTAAATAATATATATATATTAAAATATCGTGATATAAATAAGTAAAATATTCAAAATATTATTAAATTTAAAACATATGATAAGCGTCGAAATATATGTTTGGATCACTGGTAAGATCTACGTTCCTTTACTTGTGCAATAGCGTCATTGTTAACACAATAAAACTCTATTAGGTCAAAAAAGTTTAGAACAACCTTTAGTTCAATAACAAACTTTTTGATCTAGTCGGCCTCTTTAACTACATCAGAAGTAGCAATATACATAGCCTCTATCATTAAATCAATTATTGTCCCTTGCTTTGAACTCTTTTAGCTCACAACACTATTATTAAGGCAAAAACACAAAACATAATTATGATTAGGAGTCATCTTTATCAGTTTAGAAACTAACATCAATGTAACATCTTACAATGGGTTCTTCCTCACATTTATATATCAAAAATATATCCTTAGTTATTCTCAAGTACTTAAAAATAATCTTGATAGTTTTCTAGCAATGCTTACCTGGATTTGCTTGATATATACTTGTTATACTTAAAGCATATGAAATATCACGATGAGTACATAACATATATGATAGATCCTATAATGAATGTATAAAAAATCTTACTTATGCGACCTCTTTCTTCTTATG
The DNA here is from genome assembly GCA_032401905.1 of Swietenia macrophylla. NCBI lineage: Eukaryota > Viridiplantae > Streptophyta > Magnoliopsida > Sapindales > Meliaceae > Swietenia > Swietenia macrophylla. The sequence goes on along the minus strand of CP135586.1, from coordinate 4,964,766 downwards.
TCATAAGATATTGGTCATTAGAGATATTTATTCCATATGATATAAGTAAAAATGCTTTCTTAAATTCTTGTATGTTAAACCTCTTTAATACTTTATCTATGTAAATACTCTAACTTAGACCAATTTATTTTCTAAATCTATTTCCATCAATCTTAATACCTTACACATTGGTAGCTTTACTTAAGTCTTTCATAGAAAAGTATTTTTTCAATCATACTTTTATAGATTATAAAATTGGGATATTATTCTCAATAAATAATATGTTATCTACATATAATACTAGTAAAACAATATTGCTCTCACTAATCTTTTTGTAAATACAATGTTCATTTTCATTTTTAATGAAACTAAACTCTTTGATTATATTATCAAAATAAAAATTTCAACTTCTAAAAATTTTCTTTAGTCCGTATATGAATTTTTGTAACTTGCAATCCTTTTCAACATTCTCTAAAATGACAAAACCTTCAAGTTGTGTTATATACGCATTCTCTAAAAGATTTTGATTAAGAAATGCAGTTTTGGCGTCTATTTGCCATATTTCATAGTTATAAAATGTAACTATTATAAGTAAAATTTGAATAGATTTAAGCATAGCAACCGGAGAAAATGACTGATTATAGTCAATACCATAAATTTGTTTAAAATCTTTTGCAACCAAACACCCTTTAAAGGTATGTATATTACTATCCATGTCATCCTTTTTCTTAAAGACCCACTTACAGTCAATAGGTTTTACTCTCTTGAATGGATCAACTAAAGTCCATACTTCGTTAACATTTATAGATTCCATTTTAGATTTTGCAGTTTTAAGTTATTTCTCAAAATCTAGGCCTGTTATTGCTTCTTCACAGGTCATGGGTTCATTTTAATCTATGAGCAACATATCACTATACTAAGTCATGAGAAATCCATATTTTTCTAGCTCATGAAGTATTCTACTAGACCTGCACAAGACTTATGTTTTAAAAGTAAATTATTATTCTCCAACCACTTGTGAACTCTGCTCAAATTTCATTTGTGTTTCAGTTATTTTTTATGAATCTCGAATTTCTTCGAGTTCTATATTTTTTCCAGTGGTCTTTCTTGAGATAAATTCCCTCTTTACAAAAATACCAGTCCAAGCAATAAATAATTTATGCTAGATAAGATTATAAAAATAATATACTTTATTTTCTTTAAAATACCTCACAAATAAGCATTCATAAGATTTTGGTCCAAGTTTTTCAAAGATTTGGCATCTCATGTAAGTCTTACAACCCCAAATTTTCATAAAAAATAAACTTATATGTTTACTAATCCATATTTTATATGGAGTCTTTTGAAATATTGATATCATTAAAAAAATGTAATGAAATATTGTTATCCTCCTCTAACTTGTGTATTGAAAGGTCCACATACATCACTATATATAAAACCTAACAACTAACTTGCTTTTTCACTATATCCAGTGAAGGGGGTCTTAGTCATCTTACTCAATAAACAAAATTTATATACCTCCTAAGATTCAAAATCAAATGAGCCTAAAAATTTATTTTTATAGAGTTTGAAATACAAGACTCATTTATATGGTCTAAACGACAATGTCAAAGATGAATAGGATTTGTATTATTTAATTTGATTCTTTTAATATTTATTTTATAAATGGACATATCAAAGTTTAAATATAGAGTCCATTAATCAAATGTGTACTACCATAAAATATTTCATTTAAGTAAATAGAATAATATTTATCTTTTATTATAAATGAACAACCAATTTATCCAAATAAGAAATTAAAATAATATTTTTAGTTAATGAAGGCACATAATAATAATCCTCTAATTCTAAAATAAGTCTAGTAGGTAAAGATAAAACATATGTTCCTACGGTTAAAGCAGCAACTCTTATTCTATTTTTTATGCGTAGGTCCACTTTTTCCTTTGCTAATGTCTTACTTCTTTTAAAATTTTATACATTAAGATAAAAGTGAGAATCATATTCAGTATCTAATATCCATGATGCAGAAGTAGATAAATTAATTTTTATAACAAAAATACCTAAAGTAGAAGTCTTACTTCTTTTTGTCTTTAAATCCTCCAAATAGATTTTGCAATTTCTCTTCTAATTTTCAATCTCACCATAATAAAAGTATGCCCCTTCTTTAGGTACTTTGCATTTCAATTTTGGTGCAGATACATTGGGTTTGGACTTATTTTTTTTTTCTTATTGTCTTTTTTCTTCTTACCCTTTACTTTAAACTTTTCTTCACCCTCTATTTTAAACTTTTCTTTACCCTCTTATACCATCAATACGGGCTTGAATTTCTTCATGTACCATCAATACGGGCTTGAATTTCTTCATGTTTGCTTTAGTTGTTCATAATATGCTTAGCAATTTTGGAAGTCTTATTGTTCATATTATAATTCATGACAAATTGACTATAACTATCTAGCAATGATTGCAAAATAGTATTAATGGCCAACTATTAATTTAAAGAAAAAAATTCAATCTTTCTAAATTATTGATATACTCAATCATTTTGAATACGTGAGCATTAACTAGGGTGCTCATTGGTGACATATGGGTCCCTTTGCCTGTGCAATAACCCCATTGTTATCATAATAGAACTCTATTAGATCAGAAAGGCTTAGGACAACCTTTAGTTCAATAACGAACTTTTTTAGCTAAACAACCTTCTTAACTACATCAGAAGCAGCAATATACTTAGCCTCTATCTTAGAATCGACTACTTTCTTTTGTTTTGCACTCTTTCAGCTCATAACACCATTACTAAAGTAAAATACAAAACTTGATTGCGATCAAGAGTCATACTTATCGATTTAAAAGCTACCATCAGTATAACCCCTTACAATGAGTTCTTCCTTATTCTCATATATCAAGAATGTATCCTTATTTCTTCTCAAATATTTAAGAATATTCTTGACTGTTGTCTAATAACACTCACCTAGATCTACTTAACATTTATTTATCATGCTTAAAGCATATGAGATATTAAGACGAGTACATAACATAACATACAAGTTAATATAAATGTATTATTAGCTAGCGATTAAAAACTTATTCATTTTGTCCCTTAGTACCCAAACATATTATTAGCTTCTTAATATCCACAATACACTAAAAAAAAAACTTCTGAAGGGAAAAAAGAAAGGATTAGCAAAACTACAGTATTCAATAACGATTAATATCATTTACCTAAACTGATTTTATCTAAAAGTTCACACAGTAATTTTAAAAAAAAATTATGCATGTTAAATTTTAATAAAACTATTGATGATACTAAAATTTAGAAATTTACACTTTACGCAACTATATATGTATACATATACATAGAATAAAAACAAATATTATCAATTTCATCTGAATCAAGCCAATACAAAATACACAGAGAAGGGTGTACTCACATCCATTTACCACCTTATCTCACTCAACTTCCATTCATCTATGCGCCTCAAAAATCTAGCATAGGCTACATACTGTAACTACAAAAATATCCAATACATATATATATACACATACATTATATACTAGTTGAAGGACTAATCACTATCATATTAATATATAAGTAATATAAAATGTTTAATAAAAAATTCGAGCAACATAATAGTATAAAATTTAATAAAATTATCTTATATACTATGTAACAATTTAATTTATTTTATAAATTCACCATCCAGATATTTTAAGATAAAGTAATTAATTTAATACAAGTTCGACACACTATAGTAACAAGACGTGCTACCCAATATTTTATCGTAAAAATGTATAATTAAATTTTTAAAAATATAAATTCATTTTCAAGTCATAATTATAATCATCAATATATAAAAATACATATATATATATATATTATATAATTTATATTTTAAAAATAAATAACTAAATAAGTGACGGGATCCTACGTCAATCTTCTCGATTTACGTGCATTTAGGTTTGAAAAGTTTTTAAAAATTTTGAGTTCGCAATTAAATTTTTCTCATCGAAATGAGTCTAGCAAATGTTTTCAAAATTGAAAATAATGTCTGAGAGATCTAAAATGGAAGGATTGACCGATAGTTAACTGTTGACCAGTCAACTCGCCAGTCAACATTGGTCAATTACATCAGCGACTTGGAATATGTTGTTTTGCATATTAGATCCCAATGCATCTTATAGATTTTAACGTCTTGAATCCAATAGTGTGGTATATATTTTCATTTGATGTATCATTTGTCAAAGATCTGGCCAGAAAATCACTACTTCGATGACTTTTTTAACAACAATCCGATGATTATTGGGTACAAACTCTCTGATCATTTTATTTTTCTTGTCGAGATGAGTTTACTGATATATTCGATTTTCTAATAGAAGGTCAAAATTATTCGAAAAGTTAAGTTTTTCAAAACTTTAAACATAATTTGTCGGCTCATTAGAAGTGTGTGATCCGAAAATAGTATTGATCGAAGGTTAAAAAAAGGCTCATAAGAATAGTAGTCGAAATAAAGAAGAAAGAGTAAGGTGGGGCAGATTTAAAATTTCTGAGAATGATTAGGTATTTATGGGAAAACTTTTTAGAAATTATAAAATGACCTTAAATTTTTTAAAAAATTATACTTGAATTAAAAATATTAAAAAATTATACAATTTTATCTAAATATACAATTATACAACTTTAAACAATTTTCTTGTGTGCATGTACGTGTGCATGTGTGTATTATTTTTATTTTTAATTTTAAATATATAAATAATTTAAAAATAGAAAGGTAGGGAGAAGAGTAGGGATTGTCCCCAACAGGGCTAGTCCCCACGGGCCACTATTCTCAAGAAAATTTTTGCAACCCTATTTATCATAGCATAAAAAATTACCTTCAAAGGTTTTTTCTATTAATTCTCATAAAAATATAAGTTAATGCAGGATTTCTCTAAATTACAATGGAAGTGTGTGAAAAATATTATTATTTATTAAAATACAAAATATTCATCGAACTTTGAAAATTTTATAACTTGAGAATTTTTATAATCTCAAAATATTCAATTTAAATAACATTCAACTACACGGTATAAAATATTCAAAATACATCCCAATAAACCCCAAGAACATAAGATAAGTTGAGGAGCTTATACCCAAAATAGTGCAGTGATAAATTTGACCACTACCATAATGAGAAAACAATTGTATAAGTGATTTAAAAAATGGGTGAATGTAATATATACTCAATGAGTGAAGAGTTAACAATGCAAAATTCATCAAATTTAGAAGTATTAGAATACTAAAATAATTTACTAAACTATGATTATTACTAAATAATTCTCACAATTGTTTTTAAAAACCATTCATACAATTAATAGCATACGATCTTATAAAATACAAATTTAGGCCTGTGTTTTATTTCTTTATAAAAGTCAAGGCTAACTTTTCTTTTTCAAGTTATCACCTAGTCAAAGTAAACTCCTAAGACCTCTAGTGAGTTTTGATATAATAAAAATTATGAATGTTTTAAATTATAAAAAAAAATTTATTTAAAATTAATTTATATTTCAATTTATAAAATTAGTTAATAAAAATTATTTGTCAAATTATAACTCGACTCAATAGTGCTAGTTTGAGTAGCCAAGAGATGATGATTGTGGCGTCATTGCATTACCTTCATTAGGTGACATCCTAAACAATATTTTTCCTTGTACTAATCTCAATGCCTAATCATTTATGCAACCTCTATAAAAGTCTGTGAATAGATTATTTTCTGTAGTATTGCAGTAATACCAACACATCAGCAAAAATTAAGATTTATAAATAACACATTTTAAATATATTTGCATATGTACATGTATATATTGTAAGCAAACAAAAACATAAATATAGTGAAAAAAATAAAATAAAAATATTTGTTTACTTACTAGAATCCATGCAACAAATTCTACCAAGATATATATATATATATATATATATATAAAACGCAACAAATTTGTCCATATTTTTGCATTAAATGACTTGTCAAACTACAAATAAAGATTGAATGTGTCTGTATATCTACGGTATCCACATGATTGGAAATCAACTTACAGTGCTAACTCCTTTGTTTAGTGTGTCAATTATTTTTTGTGTTTTTTTTTGAAAAAAAACACATAAAATAAAATTTTAAGCACGATTGGCACACCCTAAAAATGCAAAATATCATATATTTATAACACTATTTTAAAATATTAGTTTAAATCTAAACTTTATATTAGACTTTCTTTTAAAGTCTAATCTATTTAATAAAGTATATATTAATAAATTTAATTCAATTTTTATATTATGAATTTAACCCAATCTAATACCTAAATAACATAACAAATTTTAAACAAATTTAGAATTCTCCATATATATATTATATATATATAATACCTAAATAACTTAACTAATTCTAAACAAATATAGAATTCTTCATATATATATATATATATATATAGCAAAATTTATGTTTATAAATTAACATTATTATTATTTTTAATTTTAATGTGCAATCTAAGAAATTCTTGCAATGTTGACAGTAATACTAAAATGTCACAAACAGTGAGTAGTGTCTAACAACACATACGACTATTCAGGTAATAAAAATATTAGTGGTTTAATATTACCTTATTTGTGATCAACATTATTGTGTAATTTAATACTTTTGTCTTAAATATATCAATTAAATACGAGGCATGAAACATATCACCTTTATACAGTTTAATTTTACATTTTTTTGATGTTATGAGTAGATTTATTCAAACAGATAAATCAATATTAGCTATTAACTCATTTGAATATAGCCATATTTTTTTATTGTCTCACTAAATCAAACGGCCCAAATATCACTACTATGTTATAGGAGAAACAAATTATATCTTGATTATACACATCTCTTCGTACAAGTTATAATATAACTGATTATTTTCTTTATTATCTATTTTATTACAAATAATATTTAAAAATATCAAAATATATCATTCTCTATACATTATTATTATCATATCTACAATAATATTGGACTAGGGATATTTAAAAATAATATTTAACTAATTGAACTTATTATTTTAACGATATTATTATATTTATTAATACATAAATATGTAATAATAAAATAATAAATAATATATATGTATTTATCAACAATGTCATGATATATATAAAAAATAAATATATTAAATATGCAAAAAAAATTATTAAACTTAAGGCATATCAACATATATAAGTATGGCCCAAGGGCCATTTCCACAAAGTAATAATAACATGCAAACCACATACTTTATTTCCATATTAAAACATTTACATGCAAATCAAGCACCTTAATAACTTAAAATATTCTAAAAAAATTTGTTAAAACAAAAGCATAAAATTTAAAAATAGTTGTATAATGAATTAAATATTATCACTATTTACTCACTGTTCAGAGAAGAATTTACACTCATCTACTAATCATTGCATTGACTTGAGTCTCCTCCCAAAGTGCTTACGATTAAAGAATACGATATGCATTTTTATTAGAAGCCAAACTCTAATAAAATACTCATTTATCCCTAATATGACATATATATACATGATAAACATAGATTCTTAAATTGGCTAATAAATTAAGGCTCAAATCATATAGAATAATCTAGAGCAACTAGTAAGGTGTTTTGTAAAAATTAACCTTTAAAGATAGTTTTGTAATTTTAAAAATTAATAGGTTAAAATTTTAAAAAGTATTTTTCTTAAAAAATAAACTAGACTCTTTAAGTTTTTTATTAGTTTTTGAATTACTTAATTTAAAAGTCTTTTGAAGATTCAAAAATAACTTACAAGACTAAGAGACATATTGCTCAACCTATAGCTCTAGATTTCTAACACCATGGTGCACGATAATAAATGTGCTACACCAAATGCTATGCTAACATGCTATAGTAAAATCAATATTTTGTAAATAGAAGCTCCAGTGCCACAACACTAAATTCTAAGGCTATGGCCACCGATTCAAAGATTCATATAATAAAAAAATAAGAAACAAATTATTTTTAACACAGCAATTGAACTTCAAATTAGTCATATAAGCACTTTTGGAAAGCTTTTTAAAAATACTATATTTTGTCTTTAATAAGGTTTACTTAAAAGTGTTTTTATTTTTGTAAAACCATGAAAACTACAAAAAAGTCAAAATTGACGAAAATTGATTTTATTCCCTATTGACACCAAATTTAACGCGAATCAAATTGGTTTAAAACTAAACTTTTAACCTAATTCTTAAATCTCAAATACAATCACTCTGAACTTAAATTATGCCTCAAAATACCTCTTAATTCACAATTCAACTCAATCTAAATAAATACCTTAAAAATCTATTTCAACACCAAAAATTCTTATCATTTAACTAATTTTCATGCAACAAAATTCAATGATAAGGTCTTGTCATTCTCACACACCTCATTATTATCTTCAAACATCATAATTAAGTCTAATCCTAAAACTAAACAATAATCCGTAATACCCAATTTACATAAATATTATAAATTCTCAAATAAAATCGATATTAGAAAATGATGAAATTTGATATTAGAAAATACATACCTAAACTCTATGCAAGTGATGAAAATAAATTTTTGATGGTGAAACTCTAGTATTTGAGTTTTGGATGCTTGAAAATTCATGTATTTTGACTTGAAAATTTGTAACTAAAATCAAATATTTTCTTCAATTTCTCTAAGGATTTATGAAGCTAAACATTTGACCAATGATTTTGTAAGGTTGATTTCATAAGAACATAGTTGGAAATATTGAAATTTTAGAGAGAAGGGAAAAGGAAAACAAAAGAAGAAAAGAGAAAAAAATGAAATGGGTTTTTATAAGGGTGTTAAATAGGCTAGTCTAACCCGCTCGGCTTTCAAAAATTAAGCCCATAAGAGTTAAAGTATCAATTTGGTTGACCCAGCAAAAAAAAAAAAGAGGCTCGTCATGACCTAAGGGTACTTGCAATTTTTTAAAATAATTATTTTTTATTTAAATTATATGTGAGGCTGACGAGCCCCAACCTTTCAAAGTGACTTAGACCTATGACGAGCCTGGGATGGGCCAAGTTTTACTATTAAAAGGCTGGGTCGTATTGAGCTCGGGTCAACCCCACCTTTTAGACACCTCTAGGTGAAAAGAAGAAAAATAAAATTATGATAAATATCATTCGAGCCCTCATCTTTTAATTTCATAAAACTCTTAACCTTTTTTTCTACATTTAAATCCTCTAAATAAATAATAAAATAAATAAAATTTTCAATTACATACCAACTAGTTATAAAATATATACATGCATGAAAACATAATTTAAATATAAAAAGATTGAATTACTTCTAAGGTCAAATGATAAGTTTTATATTTATTATATGAATATTTAAATGATATTAATTAATAATAATATTAAAATATCCTTAATGTTTATTATTATTTAAAGCATTTTTATAACACAATAATTGTATTATAAAATTTTAAAAATTTTAAAATAATATAATCATATAATAATAATATTTATTTTAAGTTGGTTAAATTTTTATATTATAAAAAATTTAGAATATAAATAAATAATAAAAAATCAAATAAATAGGAGTAAATTAAGGTAGGAGTAAATTAAGGTATTACTTATAAAAAAAATAAATAAGATTATATTTGTCTTTTAGTTGGTCAAACTTATGATTAGAGGAAAAACAAAAGTATTTTTTATAAAATAAAATTATTATAAATCTTAAAAAAGATGTTTTATAAAATTTTTTATAATAATTTTAATATAAATCAATTTGTTATTAGTTTAAACCGACCCATATACGATGTATCTTATGAGCCTTACTGGGCCCTTAGTTTGATTTGTGTGTCTGGGCTGCTTCAGCATGAATACTGTTCGTCTCAAGTCTGGCCGGCCCAGCACACGAGGCCGAGCATGGATATGACACTTTTTAACTCCCCATGGTTTATTGGTTATTTGCGAAGAGAAACAAATGCAAAATGGAAAATAAAACAAAAAGTTCTTTTTCTTTGTCGTTTTCAGGTACGAACTAGAAACCAAAGTTTGTTTTTGCGGCACTATAAATTTCTGTACTAGTTGCTTTGTTAGCAAGGTTAGCTCTATGATCTTGGCGTGTGAAGGGAGGTGTTGGTGTCTTCACGGTTAAACCCATCTGATTTATATCATTTTTGCGTGCAATGATCCTGAATTCTATGACTCATTAACTTTCATCGATGTGAAAATTGGTACTTCGGGTTCTTGATCATTCACGCAAAAATGATGTGAATCGTGGGTTGACCTTGTGAAGCCACAGGCATTTATATGATGGTTTCCGAGGTATGACCAAACTGTTCTATTCCAAATATACTTTCCGGTGATTGTGCCTTTTCTTTTTGTAAATAATTTTATACCTTAGGAACTTGTTTGATGTTATTAATTGCAACAGAGAGAACTTTGTTACCGGCGACGGTGGTTTAAATGTTAAGTTTTTACATTAGTGCATGCAAGAGAATTTCATTGCATCGTTTGTTTGTTAGATACCATGTTAACGATTTGTTGGGTTTTTTTTTTTTTTGGTTAATACGACAACTAATATTTGATTCTAATCAAAAAACAATTTCGTTCAGGTTTTGTTTCCGGGCACAGGCACTTGAAGCAACTTGCTTTCTTTAGCCTTTAGAGATGACTTTTATAACTATGAAAATGCATAATTATCAATTGTAGTGTTTCGTAATTTATTTGGGCGGTAATTCTGTGCTTGTGCGAAACGTATGCTAAATTTCATTTGTCTATAGTGTTGATTTGATATCAAACGGAGTCGAGATTGTAGTCACAGGTATTGTGATTCTTTGTGTTATACTTCTCTCCTTTCATTATGCTATCTTCGTATGCACCCTCTTATATACTCCGTGTACAATTGAGACAACAAAAATCAAAACTTATTCATTTATGTTGGAAACAATTCTGCTTTCTGTCAATGACTATTGCTCTTCTGTGGAGTTCTACAAGCCCTACAAGGTAAGATATTGAATGTCATACAAGAATTAAGTTGTGCTCTCCTGACACCAATTGATTTTTGGAGGAATAATGATCTGACAATTTATATTTTGTCTCAACATGGTTTGCGAGTTTGTCCCTTGTACCATTTCTATTCAGTTCTTATTGACATGCAAATAATTGACATCATGTCTTCTGCACACCAGTAAATTTAGATATGTTCTCGATATTGATTCTTTCTGGCACTTGTAACAAATTCAGAACATCACAACAATACTCATTCTCCATACCATGGAATTTTGTTGTCCTTGAAAGTGCAGTGTCAGTTGTGGGTCATTTCTGATGGATACGATTTACATGTAGCCCTGAGTGGGTTTTCTTGTGAAAGTTACTACAGAACCTTTCAAAAGAAAATAAAACAGTTGATATAATGAACACAAATATTTGCCCCATCTTCACGGTTCTTAATCACACCAACTAGAGTAAACTTCTTTTGGCAATTTATGGCTACTTTCTGCATATTGTACTTGTCAGTTAGTTAATATTCTTAGGAAGACTTATCTACCTTGATGTTTTGTATTTACCACATCACTCTAGGATTGGGGAATGATGTTAGTGTTAAACATGTGTAAAGATGCATTTATGTATAATTTTGACTTGAGGTTAAGGCATAATTAGTGTAATTCTTCTGGCATAATTAATGTGATTCGTTCCACTATGAAACTCTTTTTCCTATTTTGAGATTAGCAATATGTTACTTCATGGTTCCATGTTACTGATTGTATGTTAAGCATGGTAGAGGCCTGGTATCACATACCCTTGGGATTAAAGTGGCGACTTGTCACTTTATGGATTAGGGAAGAAACCTGACTGGTTGTTGGATAAGTCACTTTTCTATGTATCAGTATTGCAGAATTGATTGTTTGAGGCAGTCATAAAACAAATGCCTCCATTGAAGCACTATAAACCCTATTGACTCAGCAATCCTGCTTTCTTGAAGCATGAAAAATCAGTAGCATCAGTAGCGAAACTGCTAACTTTTGTCTTGACTGATTGCCTAATGTTGTTATTAATCATTCAACAGATTAGACAGAATACAAAAGTTTTTTTGCATCCTTTTTATTGTCTACTATTTATGTCTTATGCTTGTTTTGAATTCTTCAGTTATTGTTTCTAAATCCCCCTGAGATGGTAACATTGAGCTTCATTACTCTTTCTAGCTGTCTCTTTCTCATATGTATGGAAGAAACTATTTGATTAACTCCTTTCCTGGTTGAATTCAAGTTTGGAAACCAATTGCTAGCATCTACCTCTATTTGTAGATACTAGGAATTATAGTTTTAAGGGATACATAATAGAAAGGGAGTGAATCTTAAAAGCATTTGTTAACCAGGCCAAGGATCAGTTGAAATGCTCTAATGGCAAAGAAATCTCTTGGTTTATGGCTTTTGTTGGTTATCATTTTGAAGCTACATGGTACCAGAAAATTTATTATAGGTTTCGATTTTTAGTACGTTCACCTAACATTATTACTGATTCTGTTTTATCCATACCAACTGACTATGTAGCTTCTGGTATTTTGTTTCATCTGCATTAGAATCCTAGTTATTTTTGCTGAATTAGCCTAGTAACTGGATGGTGAAGGCTGGCTTTGCTCTGGTTTCCTTTGTGAAATGATATTCATAACCATATCTAAGATGGGTGTTTAATCAAAATAGCCCAATTTTTGGGCCCCTTTATATTCATAATTCAAGATCCAAATTTTTTATATTTGATGTCAATGGTTCAATGTTCTGGATGAAAATGCACTTTACTCTTTTAATTTTTCTTTAAAATTAAAATGTTAAGTGATAAATTTTTTTGAAAAATATTAGTATAAAAATGGTCTTCGATGAATGTTATTGAGGGAGATTGTTTTTACACTAATTTTTTTATCTCTCAACAAAATTTATTTCTTTTTTAATATTTTAATTTTAAAAAAAAATTAAAAAATAAAGATATTTTCGTCCGAATACCAAATTTTTAAATTTAAATATAAGAATTTATAATTCAAACTATAAACCTAGACAAGCCCAAAAATTGGGCCATAACACTCAATATAACCCATCTAAGATAAAACTTAGACATACACCTTATGCTTGGTGGCCACGCATTGGTTTCCTTCAAGATATGATTGATATTCATATATAATTATATCTAAGATCAACTTTGATATATGATTGAGCTTATATTTAGGCTTGAGTTGTTTTATTGGGAGATGAAACTAGTAGTTGTCACATATACAATATATCTTATATATTTTTTAAATTTTTATGTTAATTATTTTAAATTTTAAATTTTTTTTAATTTTAAATTTTATATTAATTATTTTAATTTTTATGTTTAATATTTTAAATTTTTTATGTTGTTTGTTTTAAATTTTATATAAATTATTTTAAATTTTATGCTAAAAAATATAATATGCAGCAATGCATATATTAGCTAAGTTCGCAAAAAAGTTGCGAGAATGTAGAGCTTTAACGAACACCTTTAACCACTGCACTAACACAACGACACTAAACATTAAAAGATGTCAAAATATAGGAGGTCAAAGTATTGGAGGCTGAACAGAAAAAAAATATGTACATGGGTAAAGGTAACTTACAACAAATTCCCTCTGCTTGTTACTGTGGAAAAAATTATTTTCTTATATTTTTCTTGTATTTCTTGTATTTGTTTTTTAATTCTACATGTTCAACAACTAAATCTAAAAGGATATTATTTTTTTGAAAAAAAAAAAAGAAGGTAAACTAGTGAATCCTACATTTTAAGTAGTGAATAATAAAACTTTATATTGTAAAAATTTAAGTAATAAAATATAATGGAAATTATGTAATTAAAGCAATGAAATTATGGTAAACCACTCATGTTCAACGAAGCATGCAGTTGTTTTCAAAGGCCACTCTCAAGGCTACGGGCTGTCTAGCACTATTTTGAATTATTCTTTTCTCATTTTTTGAATAATGAAAATGCCCAAAGTATGAATATGTATGTATATATATATATATATATATATATATATATTAATGACAAATAGAAAATATGAATGACAAATAGTAATTTTTTAAATTCATTTTCTCCAATTTTTTTAATAATTACTTGACAAATTAAATAATATTGTTATCTGTATTTTTTGCTTTTAGCTTTAAGAAATAAATTTTTAAAAAAATGCAGAAATAGATAAAGACACAGTACCTACAACAAAATATCTTTAAAAATGAAGGAGAGATTTCCTCATTTATGATTTCAAAGTGTAGTGACTTTAAATAAAATTTGTGTAGGATAGAAGTACTAAATGTTAAAATTTAATAAAAAAGTGAGTTTTACAAATCATTTAGAGTTATCAAACACTATCTTCACTTTACTTCCAAAATTAAGTAAAGTCACGACAATACAAAATAAACCCTTCTTTCCATGTTTGTTGTATCATGTTACATAAAAATATATCTTACTTTAAGGAATTTAATCAAGTGTATGATGGAGATTTTTTTTTTCAAATGTATTCAATATTTCATTTCTTGATTGATGTACAGTTTTTTTTTTCATTTGAAGTCTAAATATAATTTATTAATTATGTATGAGTACAATTGTTGAAGTTTGAATTGAATAAGTTTATTTTATTGTAATTATAAAAAGATTTTTATAAGTTTTATATATTCTTTAAATATATAAAAGTTATTTAACTATTTATAAGGATATGATTCCTCAAAATATTTTTTAAAATTGTTTAAACCTATATATTTAGATCTGTTCATATTTATGATCCATTAATTTGGCTAAAATATAAATAAAAACTATCGTAGAACAATTGTGATAACAATCTTTCTACATTATGCTTCCTTCTGAAAAACTCATGGCGGCCATTACCTTTACTCCTGATAAATGTCACTTTTCATAATTTATTACATGTATCATTTCTATATATATATATATATATATATATATATATAAAGGAAGAAAGAAGAAGAAGAGGAAGAAGCTACACATAATCAAAACTACATAAATACCTACTAAATAATAAATTTACATATCTTTAAAAATACAATTTTTACTTTTATAAATATTTTTATACAAATTTTTTTTGTAAAGTACAATATATTCATGTTGATATGTTATACTATTATTATATTATTTTTCGAAAGCTAATTTTATTTTGATAAATTTTAGAGATTAGGTTTTTTAAGCATTATTAAGATATTTTTATATTATTTTTTGAAAGATGAACAAATTATTTTTCGATAAAAGAATATGTCTTAGCTAAAAAGAGTTTAGTGTATCAAACAAGGAGATTTCACTAAATTTGTCGAAAGAATTTAGATGTAATAAGGCGAGGAAATTTTGCTAAATAAGGCCACTAAAAAAGAATAAATATAACGGCGATAATATAAAAAGCAAAGTCTTTAATTTTATTTAAGATCATTATTATTTGTAATTTTTTTGATTTTTTATTGAATTAGTTTTTCTGAACATCATCTCACAAACGTATAATTAGGAAATTTAAATCATGTTAAATTTTTTGTCTCTTTTTATTTATTTATTTTGGGTGTGATAATTTAATTAATTAGTTAAATTAATTAAAGTTAATAAATATTTGTTAAAATGAATTTTTCGTATATATACATGAATATATTTAAAATTTTGAATGACAAAACAATAGATATGATTATTTATTCATGAATTGATATACATAATATGAAGTATAATGTCGCATCACTGCATATTTGTATGAACAGATAACAGATACAATAAACACCTTTGTCAATATGCAAATTTTTTTGCCTTGCTTTGAACACATTTCTTAGTCAAAGTTGCGAAAAATTCAATTTATGACCGCCATCTTTTAAACCTCTGGATCACTGCATGTTTGTTAGTCTTTCGAGCTATTGGAGGTTTTTTTTTTTTTTTTTCAGTGTTTTGATAGGCTTTTCCTATGGCGTTTTGTCTAACAATTCTTCCAGCTAACTGAAGCAACAAAAATGCTGTTAGTACACATTGGTTAGTAATGTATGAAATTTTTTATTACACTTACATTGCACGCATCCTTTTTTAAGGACGTGTGTTCAGAAGCCATTGTAGAATTATCACCATCTTTCTTTTTAAATATGTCTCATCAAATATGTCCTTCTCATTTGGTGATGAGACTTTTTTTTTTTTTTTAACTAAGAGTACTGCCAATTTTCTTCTTTGTAGTTGGCTGGTTGTTTTCATCCTCTTAGATCAACCATTACGATCCCGTTTCAATGGTGAACAATGAAAATATAATACGAATTACAAATAATATTGAGCTTGTAGCACATACTTCATTCTCATTTGGTGAGCAAAGATTTTCTACAGCTTTTATAGGAGGTATAGCCAATTTTTTTCTTAGGAGTTGGTTGATTCATCCACTTAGTTGAATTAAGATAAAATAATAATAATAATAATAATGTGAGGTTTGACTTTATTAAAAACGTGAAAGCATCAAACAATAACTCATTAAAAAAATGTACATATTATATGCCTTCTAAGGTGTTTTGGCTGCTTTCTTCTTCTTTGGACTTCTTCAATGATTCAATTCGAAAAATCCTATATCCAACTATTGACTAACCTGTTGCTTTGATTTCAGATTAGAGCTGACACTTCTAAAGCCTTCTCACTCATGTTTATATGTTCATGTATCTGTTTGGTTTATGCCATGACTTTTGTGAATCTTTCTTCAAACTTTTTTCTTTCCTTATCCATCTAACAACTCATAATACAAAAATAGTTGAATGATTTTGAAATATTTATGGCTTAAACATAATTACAAAAAAAGATGGGTCATTATATAATTTATTGAAAAATTTGCAAACACATTCAAATTTCCTTAAGGAGCCCTCGTCATATTTCTCTCAAAATTTCTAGTCATTTTTTTCGGCAATCTCATAGAATATCTTCTGCATCTCAATTAATTTTCAGGCCACATAATCTACTCTTTATTGTTGTTCCACGGCCACTGCTAAATACAACCTCCGATGTTCATCACTTTTCAATCAAAAAATTATAAATTTATAAATTGAAAATTTTCTACTAATTTGACTGACTTTTTGATAAAACTAAACATATAATATAAATTATCTTGATGATTAGAATAAATTTTTTTCAAAAAATCAAGCACAAGGATGGTTAGAATTCGCCCATCAACATTGTCCATTCCATAACTTTTTTAACTTGATTTTCAGAAAATAATATACAAGATAAAAGAATCAACACTACCATTGAACTAAGACGTTGGGATCTAAAACTCGTTCATTGAATAACCTAATGTTTTACAAGTATCGCTGTTAATCATCCTTAATGATCAAAAATCAACTTTTAGTTAGAGCTCTTTTTTGAGTATTTCACACATTGTTTTAACCTGGAAATAAATCTATTGAATATATTTCATTGAAAGAAATTCAACAAGGAGACTCAAATTGACCAAATGACATTCCAAACTCAAAGAGCATGTAAAATGAGACATTGTAGATAGATATTTGAGTACTTGTCCTAATTGTGATTTTAAAATTTAATTTATACATGACTATGGTTATGTCATATTGGATATATGAAATTATAATAAAATATCTTAAAATAATTATCCTAATTTATAACTGAATTTCTGGTTGACACTTCTAGTAGCTATGGCCGACCTATCATGTGTTTTTATTTGAAAATAACTAAATATTTTGTGTTGATAAATTGCACAGATGGTGAATTTTTTTTAAATTTTATGTTGTTAAACAACCCAATTTTATTTAATAATTATATGAACATGAAAATGAAAATAGATATGTTGCATTTTATGCGCGTTTGATTACGGGAAACAATGTTGGTGTGTCCGCCAATGCGAGTTCTTAAATCTGCATAGGACACTTTATTGCCATGATTACGTTGCCATGAGCTATATTGTTCTCTTTAATTATTTTTCTTCAGACAAAATTTTGTGTGATTGAATAAAAAGGAAATGTTTTTAAATTTTATAATAATAAATTTTATACATTTTAATTGACATATATTTTGAAAAAAATTGATAGCATAATTTATGATAAATAATATCAAAGTTAAATTTATTTTAATTTCAATGTTTCAATCAATTGTCTGCGTGCAATGAATGCGTTCATAAAAAGTATATAAATTTTAAAGTAAAGTAAGATAGACATACAAAAAATCTTACTGTAACAAAAACATTACAGAATTAGTGAATAAAAATATAACAGAATCTTATATTGAATAAAAAAATATTTTTAAGTTTTATAAGAATAAATTCTGTACGTCCTAATAAATATATATTTTGAAAAAAAAATAATAACTCAATCTATAATACTGTATCACATATTATATAGCTGCTATTGGTATTGTGATCATAAGTTTTTATTGATAGTTAATTAAAATTGCTAATATTTATTTTTAATTTCAATTCCATATTATGTATTTATGTTTTAGTCTATTTTTCGAATCATAATTCTTCTATTTTCTCTTATTTATAACTATGACTTTTTTTCTTTATTATAAGTGCTTCCGCTCATGTTAATTTTCTTTCTAATCTTTCTTTTGAATTTCATAATTGTAAAGCTGTACACACTCCTTCAAAGTGTATATGCGCGCGTGTATATATATATATATATATATATATATATATATATATATATATATTACCATAAATAAGTACAATATAATACACAAATGATCTAATTTATCAAAAAAAGACCTTATTAAAAGCATAATTTGTTATTCATATTTGAAAGTTTTATTTAAATTTAATAAAATAACTATCAAATGATTAAATAAAATTATCAATATAATATCTAATATTCCTGCTTGATTTTAATTGAAACCAATGAATTCTCTTCAATAGAAAAGTTTGATTCTCATTATTTTTCTTCATATATTTATTTTCCAATGCCTTTCATAATTTATTAGCATGTGTCCTTTTCATTTATACTCTACATAGACAAGATGAATTATACCGCAAGTTTACGTATATTCAACCTATGCAGTCCCTCATATTGACATCCTCTTGTTTCATTTCTTCCCAAAGCTATATTTAGATCTTGTTGGCAGAAGTCATCCACTACCTCACTCTGCCACATGCTGAAATTATTCCAATTATCGAAGTTCTCCGCATCAATATTTGCATATCTCATTGATATATATATCTTTATTAGTGTGGATGATGATACTATTATTTCTATCATTATTGCGTAATACTACAGCTTGGTATACAAATGAACACTATTCAAGAGATAATTTTCTTAGAACAAAATTTATCTTTATTGTAACTGTCCTACTACATTATCCAAACCTTATATGACTATTATATTCAATTGCTATCAAACATAATAACTCTACTACCACTTGTTGTGCAGTGAAAACTTTCTATTTTACTAACACACAACTACCAATCATAACTATTGAAATATAATACATATAAAGCAGAGTATTAATAAATGCTTAAAATGAAAAGAGAACATAAAATTTAACGAAATTTGGTATCCACATCTTTACCTGTTGGTGAAAATTTTACTATATTCAAATAAAACAATTAAAAAATTGGGCTAAGTTACAAAAATCTAAAATAAAATAGGGTTCAAAAGACAAATACAAATTATAAAACCTTTTATAAAACTAGATCTTCAATAACTCAATTGAAATTTTATTAAAACTAATTGATATTTAACTTACAATACAAAATAACAACACAACTTTTAATCCATAAGCCCAAGAATTTATAAACCCAAATTAGAATTTTCAAAAGATATCCCACCTAACATAAATGGTTAACAAATTCAAACGCAACATTATTCATATTTGTGATATTACTAATATTAGTATTAGAAGAATTATGGTAAAAGCTATTTTGTTGTAATAATTTTATGTTTACTTATAATTCCTAAATTTCAGTTTTTTATGCAATTAATATAATTATTTTTTAAATTGTCAGAATTTAATTGTATTATATATATATATATATATTAATTTCATACCGTTAAAGTTGTTATTTTATAAAAATATTAAATACAATACACAAAACAATAAAACTCAGCAAGAACAAATAATAATTATTTTTTTTTTAAAAAAAGAGACAATAATAAAAAAAGATTGGCAACAATGAATAGATAGATGGAGGGACAACGAACACGAAAAAAAAATAATCGAAACTTTCACCATCGAGCATAAAGCATGAAAATGAGAGACGATTAGAAAATATTTGGGACACCATTAGAATATGAAAGCTTTATTATTCAGCCCAAAACTCTTGACCCATAAACAAAAATTCACTAAGATAAGGGAATTACTCATTTTTTTTAAATTATAAAAAGATATATTTATAATTATTTTGAACTTTATTATAAATGATCTTATATTTAATCCGTTTTTCTCTTTTTTTCCTTTTTAATAAATAAATAAACGAACATTTCATCCATACCAACAGAACATATAACAACAGCAAATCCATGGTATTAAATTGAGTTACAAATTGTATATAATCCGTTGAATATCATCACAATCAATATATAAAAAAATATATAATAATAATAATATTTTTATTCATAATACCCACAATAATTTTTAACTTCATGGCAAGCATTGTGTTCGTATTTTTTTAATAAATTTATTTTAATTTTTCTATAATTAATGATTTTAAGATTTAAATATTTTAATTTTCAGAATTTATAAATTATAATTTTAATTAGTTAATAATTTTAAAATTTTTGAATATCCAAAATAATAATAAGTTATCGTTCATAAACTACTGCAAATATTCCTTCAACCTCCTCAATTCAGTTCTCCACTTCCACAATTGGCACGCACGCACGCACGCACATCTTTACGTGCATAAATAAATAAAATACATAGTAAAATTTAGGCAGAGGTTGGCAGCACCGAGAGAACGTTTTTGGTTACTTTATTATACGTCCGGTGAGGTGCATAATCCACGTGGCGTTGTATGAATTGTGACTTGATTAATAGAGACTGAAAGAAATTAAAAGGGGGAATTTTGGCGGTTAGGGTTTAGGACGAAGACCAACGTCAAAATAAAATTTTTACTTAATAATATTATTATTAATAAATATTTAGTATTCATTTATTTTATTTGCTGGTATAAAAGCGGATATTATATTTTTCACAGTGGAGTAGAACAACTCTGTGCTACAGTGTCGGCCAGTGCTCTTCTGTTCTTTCTTTGCCTTCCTATCGAAAAGCCAGCCGTTGAAGGTATTCTTCTCTCCTGCCTCTTCTTTCTCTCCTTTTTTGTTTTGTTTTCGTTTTGATTTTTCAGTATTTTAGTAATGGCAGTGATTTGTTCATTTGTGTTCTGTTGTTTGGTTAGGGTTTTATAATGTTTTAAATGTTGAAGCTGCCACCTATTTCCGCTCAAGGTAAAATAAATTGTTCCTAAACCCTTAACTCTAATTCCCTTTTTCCTTTCCTCTTTTGTTATTGTTCAAACGGCTACAGTTCACTTGGCTTCCTTTCCTCTGAAATTATTGTTCAAACGGCAATGATTCAATTGTCAGATCAGAGCTGGCTTTGTTCGCCTTTTCCGTTTTAGGGTTTATTTCTGTCATTTTTTTCGGTCTCTTTGTTTGCTGACAGAATGAAGCAAATGTACGCTAAAATGTCAATATTGGCATTCTGGGTTTTTTTTTTTTTTTAAAATTTGCGGACTTTTAGGTAATGGAGTATTAGTGTCGAGTACTTTTTTGAGATTAGGAATTTCTGTTGGCGATGTATTGACGAATTAGTTCACGAGTAATCGTGATTTGCATTTTAGAGAATTTTTATACAAGAAGAATTCCATTTTGCAAAAGATATCTTGGCGTAGAGTTTTTAAACAACTGTTTTGCATATATTTAAAATTGTTTTCGGTTTTCAAAAGAGGTTATTCTGTTCATCCATGTAAATGCTACTGGAACGGGACTGCTATGGTGTTTTGAAGATGTTGTTTATGGAAGTTCCTTTTCTTTTTCTCTTTCTTTTTTCAATGATTGTAATTTTAGTAACAAAACTATCAATAGGGCATGAATGCAACTGTGCTTCGTTCTTTTCTGTTGCATTCATAATTTCCTAAAGATATGGTGTGGGAGCCATTTTCAAATGGGAATAAAAATTAAATTCGAAGGTTGCCATGGGAATGTGTTGTAGTGTTTTTGGTTATTTTTCTGCACAAAGGAACTGGTTTTAAGTGCTTTGAAACTGCTTGCCTACTTTTGTTCTTTAAGGTCAACGGTGCAAATATTTATATTTTATCTTTTGTGCTTTTTTTTTTTTGGCAAAATTGTTTGTGCTTCACAGATCATTTACTTATTGTTCAATAAATTATATAAGCTTGTTTTATTTTATTATTGTCTTTTCCCTTTTCTATATATCTACTTTAATTATATATATGTATATATATTATTTAATGAGTTTTGCATTCAATTGCTTACGAGACGTTTTCAAATCTCAGCAATTTTATGATAATAGTTGATTTTACTGCCCTGCAGTGCTGATGCTGTTAAATGTTACTGTTGTGAAGATGGAAAAGTTTACTTGTTGTTTACACTATTATGAATTTATATGCTGTTTTACATGTCATGTAGATACAATTTGCTTCTTCTTGATTTATAGTTGATGTGAATTCAGCTCCTCTACAGACTCCTATTGGGACTGCACTTCTCTAAAATCATGACTTGACAATAGATCATAGGTCCATTCATTGACACATCATTTATCTATGACTGCTGTATGTGTTCATCGACTTAGAATCCACTGGACCAGAATTTGGTCAACTAGTTCTCTAATATGTACTGTTTGACACCATTATTTTCTTCTGGTTGTTTTGAGTATTTCAAAATTGTGAAGCCTCCATAATGGTGTGATTGAACTGCCAATCAATGTCATGGCCATGAAAATTCTTTCTCATACTGTAGCTTGTAAAAGGATGTGATAACCTTTTCCAAGAAAAGGCATTATTATGGTTGATCTATCTCAAATGTCAGGGCAGTTTTCTTATCACACAATTCTGTATAAAATCACCATGCAGTTTACCTTGAATCCTCTATCAATTTGGTGTTAGCAATTTGACTGGGAATTTAGTTTGTCATCTTGAACTTGAAAATAAGGAAATTTGGTATTACCATCCTTTTTTTAAGTCTGGTAGAAAGTTTTAGCAGCTTGTCCAGTTGTTAAGCAGGTGATTACCCCATTTTCAGGAAGTTATTGGTCTGTGAGATTTTTGTATTTCCTCTTTGGTGTTTTTCCTTTTTTTTTTTCCCTTAATTCTGATTTTAGCTTTATAGGATACACCATGACTGCTGGAGAGGATGATCGGATAATATATGATGCCAACAGGTTTAACCAAGATCAACATGCTTTTAGCATTTCTGTAGATTGTAGATTTTGTGCACCCTGGAATTTGCTGTCTGAAGTGTTTTTCTATAGGTTGCAGATATCCAATTTTGGGTCAAACTATAGAGACTAAAAACATGCAAAAGTTGTACCAAGTTTTGTAGTCTGGTGGAGAAACATAAAGCATGAGAAGATCCATCAAAGTAATTGAAGCAATTCTATAATAGATTCTAGTAGCAAAGATCCAATTTGGCTCAAACTATAGAGATTAAGGAATAAGCAAAAGCTGTGCCCAGTTTTATAATCTGGTGGAGAAACATTAACCATGAGAAGATCAATTGTTTTTGTGGACCAGCAACTTGTGGTTGTTGCATTCGTGCTTAAATTATTGACTTTAATTACAATTTAAATACTGTTTGTCATTTTTTCAGCATCAAACTTCTTGCAAGAAAAGATTGAGGACTTTATTGTTTTGAACACACGCGTGATCTTGTTTACGTCTAAAAATGGTCCTTGGTTTTGAGCACCAATAAGAAAGTAAACTCATATCATTAGAGCAAATTAACTTGCTCTGATTATGAAATTTAATCTTAAAATAAACTGCAATATATTTCTGATATCCCAAGTTAATCTGAACACAGTGGTAAGAGGTGCAGACATACTGTAATTTTGTTTCCTGTTTCTTGAAAAGTTAAATGTAAATCAGTTTTAGCTTTACAAGTGAGGTACTGAGAGGATACACCATTCTGGGTTTCTGAATGATATTTTTGTAAAAAGGTGCTTCAGAATCATTAAAAAGCTGTGGGAGGCTGGATGAGACTGCAAAGAAAGGGTTGTGTTGGTCTGAATTAAAACGCTCTGGGATGTCACAGTGGGGTGTTTGTCGGCTAGTTAAATTTCAGCACAAAAATGATGGCCCTCAAATGTCATCCAGCGTTGTTAAGGAGGATGAAGATAAAAGAGATGAGGGAGAAGATGCAACAGCTGAGTCTCCTATCATACCAGAAATTCGCAAAAGAAAGTGCCTTGCCCTCAGTCAACTTGGAGAAGGAAGAGCTACGGGACGTGCAAAAGAAAGGCAACAAAACAATAGTTTTCGAAAGTCTAAGAAGAATAAGATTGAGAAATCCAAAGAAAGATGGTCTGCAGAGAGGTACCTTCTACATTATTTGACTTGTTTTATCTAATGATCTATTAACAAATGCCATGTTTTGAGAATAAAGTGCATGTTTTGAAGGTATAAGCTGGCAGAGCAAAGTATGTTGGAAATCTTGAAGGATGAAGGGGCTATATTTGAGAATCCAATCTCTCGACCAGCTCTGAGAATGGCAGCTCGAAAACGCATTGGTGACACTGGCCTCTTGGACCATCTTCTGAAGCACATTGATGGTAAGGTGGCACCAGGTGGCTCTGAGAGGTTTCGGCGCTGCTACAACACTGAAGGAGTGATGGAGTACTGGCTGGAAAGTGCTGACCTAGTTAAGATTAAGCAGGAGGCTGGGGTGTCAGACCCTAACTATATTCCTCCATCTTGGTGGAAGTCTTGTGGGGTTCCTGCTCAGGAGTCTGTTTGTGCTGAAGAACTTAAGCTACTTAAAGCAGACATGGACAAAATGAAAAGGTACAATGAACGAGTGATGGAGTATTGGCTGGAAACTGCTGACCTATATAAGATCAAGCAGGAGGCTGGGGTGTCAGATCCTCAATCATTCTGGAAGTCTGTTGGGGGCCCCTCTCAGGATTCTGTTTCTGTTGAAGAACTTAAGCTACTTAAAGAAGAAATGGAGGACATGAAGAGGTAGCATTTTCAAAGTTGGTCTTTCTATTGTAATTGATGTTTGGCATGGCCCTTCACTTGTTTTGATTGATCTATGTTGTTGTTTCGTGTGATGTATGAACAGGGATATGCATGAGGTGATGTCCAAGCAGCGGGAGCAAGAGCAGCATAATCCAATTGAGGTAACCGTTAGGCAACACTTGGCTAAAACATAATGTGATAGCATAAATGTCACTTTGTAGAACCTCATTGGTGTCTTTTCCTTCTTACAGGAGATGCACAAAGATCTGGTTAGATGGAAAGCTAAAACCGACCAACGGCTGATGGAGATCTCAAGTTCTTTGAGTGGCATGCAGGTAACAAAGCAACATTCTACCTCCAGCCTTTGAGCTCCGAAACTTGACATAAAAGATAAGATGTCAATGATTGTGTGTAGTTTCTGTACAACATGTAGTTATCTAAGGCTAGGATGATGTCTGCTCTGTGTGTGTGTGTGTGTGTGTGTAAATTTAGCTCAGTCATGTCCTATCTGACAATTTATTCTTCAACAGGATATGTGCAGGGAGTTACAAAAATGGAAGGCTAAAATTGAGCAACAGCTGATTGAAATTTCAAATTCACTGAGCAGTATGCAGGCATCAAAGCATTGCACTACCTTCAGCCCTTCAGATCCTGAAAGATGGGAAGATTGGTTGGAGAGCACCAACATGGATGATATTCGGCCAGAAGATTTTGTACCTTTATTTGGGAGTAATGGTGATCCAGTCAATAATGCTGGTGGGGAGCTGGTAGTGCGAGATCCCTACTTGGCCCCACCACCTCAGTTGAAGCTCGGTGATAGCCCTTGTCGGGATCCTGTTTGCACTAGAGAGCTAGATCTGCTCAAGGAAGAAATGGCTAAAATGAAGAGGTATTTATACTGGTTGAGTTGTGTTGGTGAGGATAAAATTGTTACTTGGTGGTTGATGTTAGGCATCATTGTCTTTTTTCTGTTTTGCATTTGCAATTAATAGGGATGTGCAGGAGCTATTAGCGACGAAGCAAGAGGAAGATCATGCTAATGTGACCCCAGATTCATCTCTTACTACCAATTCCAAGTTAGACCTTGATAATTCATTACTTATTTTTCAGGTAATGTATTGCTGTTTTATAAGTTGAAAATTATGATATAGACACATATTTCAGGTCATTTCATCTTCTCAACAAAACCCCATTTGGAGTCTGTCCTCTTTGGCAGGAAATGTTTAAGGAGTCGATGAAATGGAAAGCTAAGATGGAGGAACAGCTTCTGGAGATATCAAATACTGTTACTGCTATGAAGACATCAAAGCTATAGACAACCTTGAGGCCATTTGACTGAATCTATGATTTGAATGAAATGAAAGGATAGGATTTCATTTAAAATTGTTTATGTTTTAGACAACCATGGATGGTTAGTTACAGATTATTAGTAGGAAATAGTTAGTTATTGTACAGGGAGGGCATGCATACAAAGCTGAAGCATGAATTGAGGTCATCTTGATGAATCATTAGGTACTACTTATCTAACCTTAATGATGTGTCGGCATCTGATTATTAACTTATCAACCAGCAATCTGAAGAAGAGTTACACATGACATGAGCAGCAGCAGCAGCAGCAGCTAGTTTATTGTTAAGTTTTACGGCTTACTGTAGAGAAGGTTGGGTAGATTTTTCTATAGGAAATGTGCATTTGGATACACTGAACTCTGAATGTCTTGTGAATCTTCTACTAGTTTATTTATATATGGTTTTCGTTAATGTGATGTATAAAATTATAACTGCATTTATTAGAAAATTCTGGTTGCAGCAGCATCAGCAGAAGCTTGTTTGCTTCAGTTGAAGGTTTTCAAAGTGATGAAGATGTTGTAGATTTGTTTTAGACCTCTTGGAGAACTCATCTTTACGATGGTAAGTTGGTCCTTGTCACGCTTCATAAGTGAGCTGTATGAATACATGTCAATATATTTAGAATTCCCTATGTTATTCCTTGTTTTGATGCGTCACATTCAGACTCTCTGGGTTTTTTTTTTTGTTTTTTCGTGTTTGATAGATAATTAGTGGAGTCAAAAATAAATATTTTATTGAATAGTTTGGTAAATCATTTAAAATTTGTAATTAAAAATGTGGATATTAAACAATGTCAAGCAAAATTCTTCCAATTTATATAAAGTATGATGTGATATCTGTTTTGGACATTGCATTTTTTTTTTTTTTGTGGTTAATTTCGTTTCTGTTCGCAAGATGTAAATCACTTATTCATGCATAATATGTTGTTTTTTTTCCCATTTTTTCCCTATTATTTTTTTTAATCCTTACTGTGTATTTTTAATAAATTTAATTAGGTGGGAATAAAGTGGATGTTTATTTTATTTTTTATTGTTCGTCCCATTTTTTAATAAATTTAACAGGTGGTGATAAAATATTCAATGTAATAATTTAAGGATTAATTATACTGATTAGAATTTAGGTATTTTTTTGTTCTTTTCCTCATCCTCGTTACATTCTCACGGACCTAAACCAACCGGTGACAAGGTTTTTCCAAAATCCACATCTTAGGTGATGGGTGTGGGAATCATATTGTCTTTAAATAAAACAAAGAAATGAATAATTACGTGTTCTGAGTTAAAGATCTCTGGTGAATGAATAACATTAATATCAACAATACCAACACAAGGTCTTGTCTGTCTATTCCCACCAACCAACAACCATATCACTTCCTAATATTCTTATTAATTAATTCTTCAACACTGAGCAATTTTCTGACCATTTTCGTAAATTCTGAACCATAGGTTCACACTGTTCGTCTGAATAACGTTCATTTTCCTTTTAAATTTCATTTAATAAAAATGCAAAATGCACTTTTACATCTTTTGGTTTTAATCAATTTTAGTCAGGTTATTAAAATTAATAACTATAATTATAAATAATTAATATCAATAAAAGTGTCACAATCACAATGCAAAAACTTTATTTAAGTATTTGGTACGGTAAATAATTAATTATAAAGCTACTTAATTTTTGAGACGAAATTAAAATTTTATTTGATAATATTAATTTTTAAGAGATTTATTTTTTACTAAAATTTATATCTAATATTTTTATTTTACATCTATTATGACTTTAAAGTTATCATATTTCAATATCAAATAAACTTTACATTATTTAATTCACTGTAAATATTTCAACTTTGAAATCTAAATTTAATGATATAAAACATTTAATTGAGTTAAAAATTTGGATTTTAATATAAAAATTTAAAATTATACAACGAAATAGTTGATAATGCAATTAAAAAGAAAATTGAGAAAGTGCACCTCATATTCAAGTGTATCTATACATAACAATTTTGTCACAATTTATAATGTAGAATTTAGTATGTAAATTTTATAATGTTTAATATATATATATATAGATAAAATAATTATGTTACATAACAATCACATGTAAAAATATAATCAATTTTCTGTAGTATTGTAGGTTCTATATTTGAAGTTATAAACTTGTGATACTTAAAAGATGAAGCTGAGTAAGAGAGGAAGTTAAACGTTTAGGATTGAATTTTTCAAGAAGAATTACTCTGTACACAAGTTTGTGGAATGAGATTAAAAGTAAGTCTTTGGTACATAAAATAAAAAAAAAAAAAAGAAAAAAAAAAAATCTATATATATATATATATATGACAATACCTTTTTTAATTATAAAAGAAACCCCTTTTAATATAAAAGAAGTGGAGAATTTAATTAAGAAAAACAAAATCCAAATCGGACAGAACAAACCAGCCCGTAAAAATAGAAAAAAAGGGGCAGGGAATCTAGAAATGGATGATCTGAGAGAGAGAGGGCGAGAAAATCTGAGCGTGATTAGAGTGCAAAAAGAAATGGAGAATATAGCTACAACTTCCGTCCGTCCTTCCTTCCTTCCCTTGCTTGATTGCTGAATTAACAGTGGCAGTCAACAATAACCAAGGTCTTCTTTTTCCCTCTCTATTTCTTTCTCTCTTGTTCAGCCGGAGAACAAACAGAAATGCAGAAATCTTCAAGCCCATCTTTAACAATCACAAAATCCACAAGGGTTCGGGTTCTTCCTTATGATACCCAGAACATAACTGACAATTACACTTTCGGCAAGAAACTCGGCCAAGGTCAATTTGGAACTACATACCTCTGCACCCATAAGACCACTGGTCATAACTATGCCTGCAAGACCATCCCTAAACGCAAGCTTCTCTGTCAAGAAGACTACGATGACGTTTGGAGAGAAATCCAGATAATGCACCATCTATCTGAACACCCCCATGTTGTTAGGATTCATGACACTTACGAGGACAAATCTTGTGTTCATATTGTTATGGAGCTTTGTGAAGGTCGAGAGTTGTTTGATAGAATTGTTAGTAAAGGACATTACAGTGAGAGAGAAGCTGCTAAGTTGATTAAGACTGTTGTTGGAGTTGTTGAGTGTTGTCATTCTCTTGGGGTTATTCATAGGGATCTCAAGCCTGAGAATTTCTTGTTTCAGAGTGTTGATGAAGAAGCTGCTCTTAAGGCTACTGATTTTGGCTTGTCTGTCTTCTACAAGCCAGGTCACTACCCTAACCCCGAACCTACATTTCTTGGCTTCCTCTGATTCTTGTAAATTTATTTTTTTTTTCTTTTAATTATTCATAATGCTGCATTCTTTCTTGGGTTTTTAGTTTCTTGAGATTTGGGAGCTGGGTTTTTGTTTTTATTTTTTATTCATTTATATCTTATGGAACGTTATCTTTAATAGTGGTTGGTTCCAGGTTTCCTTTTTCGTTTATAATAATTATGGATTAATCTCTATGACTAAAGAACTAGCTTATATAACAATGTGATTATCATGTTGCTAAATTGATAACATGTGGCTTCTGCTTTTGCTAAAGGATGAGAGGCGCTTATATAAGTGTTTTTCCTTTTAATCTCTTCAAATCTCTATTCATCACTATGTTTTTTCTGGGTACGGCTACTCTTTCGGGATTATGTGAAATATTTTCTAATATAAATTATAGGTTTGATATAGAAAAGAAGCAAGATAGAAAGACTTGTTGTTAGATTGATGATTAACTGGGATGGTGATTCAGATTTGATTTTCAAAAGACATAACGCAGTTGTAATAAGTCATTGCAGACGTCACAAGTGGAGATTTACAAAAGTTGTTGATTTTACATCTAGTGTTTCATTATTTTCTTGTACTATCATTTTTCTAGCAATCCAGTGAAGAATATTTAAATGTATTGGTGGGATGACAATAAAAATGGATAGTAATTCAGGTTCCCGAAACTAGATTTGTTGGCACTTTTGCATTTGCACACTGATTGCAGAATTTGACATGTTCTATTGGTAATAATGTGATTTGAACAAGAAGAAACAGCTTGGGTTGTTGAATATTACATCTTAATTGACAAGTTTTTTTTTTTTTTTTTTTACTTTTGGAACTTTATAGACGTATTTAACCTGTTCCATGACATATTCATTGTATGGATTTCTTTTTGTTAACTCCTGGGTTCACAACATATTGTCCTCGAGTTTACGAGATACACAGACAACATTTTTTTTAGCTTTATACGGCAATATAGCTTTCTTGTTTTTTTATTTATCTAAGACTTGGTTCTTCATACTGTTGGTTGTTGCTGTACTTGTGATGGACCTGCTCATGTTTTATCATTCTATATTTTGTATTTGCCATCTCTAACTCTGTTTGACATGAGGTTCTGGTTTCTTTTATTTCATTGTAGGTGAGGCCTTTTCTGACGTTGTTGGAAGTCCTTACTATGTTGCACCTGAGGTTTTACGCAAGCATTATGGATGTGAAGCTGATGTTTGGAGTGCTGGAGTTATTTTGTACATCTTGTTAAGTGGGGTGCCTCCTTTTTGGGCAGGTGCCAATCTCTGAGTTCATAAATTGATGAATAGTCGAATGTTAGATGACATTTGTTGAAGAATTTCTACATGTTTCTGCATCATTTCACTAATGTAACTTTTGCAATCCCCAGAAACTGAAATGGGGATCTTCCGACAGATTTTAGAAGGAAAATTAGATTTTGAGTCTGAACCATGGCCTGGCATTTCAGAAAGTGCCAAG
The DNA here is from genome assembly GCA_032401905.1 of Swietenia macrophylla. Lineage (NCBI taxonomy): Eukaryota > Viridiplantae > Streptophyta > Magnoliopsida > Sapindales > Meliaceae > Swietenia > Swietenia macrophylla. The sequence continues at coordinate 4,933,527 of CP135586.1, read as the reverse complement.
GATCTGATAAGAAAAATGCTCGATCAGAATCCAAAGAGAAGGCTAACTGCACATGACGTCCTCTGTAAGTATCTTTCACTTGTTTAAAACAAGAAAGCGTGCTTGGATTATTCATGATTTGGCTGAACCAAATTGTACCATTGTAAATGCTAATAGATGATATTATGCTTTACCTCAGGCCACCCATGGATTGTAGATGACAAAGTTGCCCCGGACAAACCTCTTGATTCTGCTGTCTTATCACGTTTGAAGCATTTCTCTGCAATGAATAAGCTAAAGAAGATGGCTTTGCGTGTAAGGTTTTACTAACTATATAGTTATTTATTTTGTCCTGTGTCTGATTGTTCTCACACTACTGTTAACATTGGCTTTAAGTGCAAATGCATGCACATGGTTTATTTCTTCCTATCGGGGCCTAGGTTTGAAGTTTATAGGTTCTGTGTTAAAGAGGTCAAGTATCAAATGAATAGTTTTCATTTCATTTAAAACATCAAAACTCACAAATTTAGGTCTGATAATGCTCAAGTCTTGGTTCCTGATAGGTGAAACCTATCTTTACAATTGCATTTCTAATATGTGATGTAGGCAATACTAGAATGTGATGTTGCAATGAAGTAATGCTTGGATGTGAACTGGTGACTGGTTTCCTGCTAGTCATTAAATTTTTTCTCAATGTTCAAAGCTAGTACGAAAATTCTTCTGCTGTACACTTTAATGGTTTAAATTAGAGTGCGGATGAAATCATTTGCACAAGCAGTATGAAGGCTGCCATAAGTAGAGTTTTGGTGACTTGACTTCCTAGATTGCACAATTATTTCCATTTCCTCGAGTGGAAGGCTTTATTCAGTTGTTTTTAGTATCTTGGTGAAGCAATGGCATTAATTGTGACCTATGTGTTACAATCTAACTGATTATTTCTATAGATACGCATGTCCTGCCCACTCATAATGAGTTACATGATGCAATGTTTGCCCTTCTACCAAGGACCTTATTATTGTGACATTTTGCAGCTTGAGACCATCCTGTTACATGGTGGATATTGAGTTAATCACATCCATTAATTTGGGTTCTTAGGAGAGACAATTTTACAATTCAAAATATGTCAATGAAGGCCTGATATCCACTTTAGTTTGTATTATCTATTTTGTCAAGGCCTGCTTAATAAATCTAAAGACTTGGAACTATGTATCTAGGACTGAAAACTGTAAAGATATATTACCTATCTGTGAATTTAACAATTCACATGGTTGGTTATATGAAGATTCTGCCATATTGATAGAAATGAGACAATAAATCATGAAGTTTGTCTTTATAATTTGTAACCACTGAAACAGGTTTCTTGTTTTGACACGGGCCAGAGGTGTACCTGTATTTGACAACAGGACATGGTTATATGTTTGTTTACTTGTGAATTTAAATTTTACACACATCATTAACATGATGATTGTTTACTTCCTTGTAAACTGTGAAACAATAATGAAAATAATAGTATGTGCTAGTTTCTTCTCAGTCGTGAATAATATCCTTGTAACACAAACTATTTTTTGGGGTAAATAGATCCTAATTCCTTTATTTCTATACATGGGAGTATTGGACATGTCCCGTGAACAGAGCATGGACCAGGCCAGACCGGAAAGACAAGAGCCCATAACGGTGCCTAGGCCGCGTTGGCTGAGCCCAGCCTGCGGGCCTATTTATATATATATTAATATATATTTAGTAAATAATTTAAATTAATAATAAATAATTGTGGCCCGCAAACTTGCTCAGGCCCAGGCCTGGCATGGCTCAAATGGGCTAAGGCTTATGGGATGTGTTGGGCTTTATTTATTTACATGGGCCTGGCCCACCCGACTTGCAAGCCACACGGGTTCATTCTCATGGGGCAGGCCTGCCTAGATCGGCCCGACCTGTTTGCCGCTTTTAAACACTAGCTTGTCTAGTATCAAGTGTCCTTCATGTCCATTTTAATAGTAGTGTCCTAGAATCACTATAGATGGCACCATATGTATGATAGTAACCCAGTACTAATACACTAATCAAATTTGTAGGTCATAGCTGAGAGGCTTAATGAAGAAGAAATTGGAGGTCTGAAAGAATTGTTCAAAATGATAGATACTGACAACAGTGGATCAATAACATTTGATGAATTAAAAGATGGACTGAAACGAGTGGGCTCTCAACTTATGGAATCTGAGATCAAGGATCTCATGGATGCAGTAAGAACAATTTTCAGTCCTCTATCCAACAAAGCATCTGATTTTTTGAGCTTTTGCAGTTTGAAAAAATATTTTGGTTGGTGTGGCAGGCAGATATTGACAACAGCGGAACGATTGACTATGGTGAATTCCTTGCTGCTACTTTGCACCTAAATAAGTTGGAGAGAGAGGAGAATTTACTCTCTGCCTTCTCATTCTTTGACAAAGATGGTAGTGGTTACATCACCATTGATGAGGTTCAACAAGCCTGTAAAGAGTTTGGTTTAAGCGAGCTCCACCTTGATGAAATGATCAAAGAAATTGATCAAGATAATGTAAGCTTATTCTTCATTGCCTGACATTTGCAAGACTTACCACCACATGCACATTTGTTCCAAATTATGATGTTTATGTTTCCTTAAATCTGTGTTGAGAAGTGATTCAAATACAGTTGAACTCAATGAAAATGATTGTTGATGTAAGAATTGAAACCATGGTTTTAAATGCCATGATAACACCATGGTCACAATGGCTTTGGGAAAATTGAGATATGGGATGGTGAATCTGTAAGACCTAATTTGTTTGATCTGTTTTTCTTAAAGTTATGATTCCTTGATACTAAAGAAAAATCTGTGTCGCAGGATGGACAAATAGATTATGCGGAATTTGCAGCTATGATGAGGAAGGGCAACGGTGGTATTGGGAGGAGAACCATGAGAAGCACGATTAACTTGGGAGATGCTTTTGGTGTTTACGAGAAGAGGATCTAAGTTGTTGTTGTAATGACTTGATTGACTTTCACGTTTAAGTAACCATGTGGGCATGCTTATATATTAGCGGGGAACAATTTGCTAATCAATCATCCATCCAGTCTTTACTAGATTAGTGGCTTTGATTAAATTTTGGATTGCTTAATGTTTCTTTGAAGAAAGCAAATATAATAGCATTACAACTTTCTGGTGAATTTCCATTACCCTTTTGACTCAATAATCAAGCAGTCCTTGTTGCCCTCGTAAATGCATTCACAGGAAGTGCGTTTTGAGTAATAGTGCTTTCTGGAGAGCTATCTGGCTGATTTTGACAGACAATGTGAAGGAAGTGGTAATCGTAAGCACTTTAGATAGAAACAAAAACATCATCAAACTGTGAGCCACTACAAACTCTTTTGAATCAAAGAATTTAATTAGAGCTACTACAAGCTATTTTGACTCAAAGAAAGCATCGCAAGGAACTAGATTGGTAGTGCCAAAGATAAAAATTATTTATACAAATTATGAGATATAAATTGACGTTTTAATTATCACACGATATACATTATTCATATGTATTAATTGCATTAATTTTATATTTTCATTCAATTACTATTATCGTGCCATGTTTATTTGTATACAATAATTTATATTGAAGGTTATCCACGTCTAGACAATTAGGGCATCTACAAGTAATCAGGTAAAGGGAACGTTTATTTAGAATTTTCTGTTACAATTGGTCTAGAAAATGCTTGAAATTGTTCATGGTGAATTACATGATGATACACCCATCTTACCTAATACTCATTTTTAGCAGCAATTGACTTTCAGGCCACAAGCAAAAGTTGTTAGAAGTCTTAATAAATAATCTTTCACGTCATCAATTGACGCTAACAGGACATTAAATTCAATCCCATTCTCAATTATAAATACATGTTCCATGTCCCATATACTGATAAAATTACATTAAATACTCAAACAAGGGAATACAATTCCAAATATTGAAATAGAAGAAATTTTATACTTACAGAATTTACCGTTTACTAGACATGAAAAGATACTTGGTATGACGACTCAGTGCTTAAGTTTTCACAGTATTTTTCTTTCTCACCTCAACAGTGACTACTCCAACAGCCGTCCCAACGCGTAAAACCTTGGTCTCAATGTTAATCTCCTCCTGAATCAAAAGCAACAGTCACTTGAACCATAAACTTGCGCATACTAGTGCATGATTACTCCAAAGCAACACACACCCACACCCACACACAGACCCACGCGCACACACACACACAATAAACTTTCGCATACTAGTGTATGAATTATCTTCCGACACTTTCTGTAAGTAGCTTTCGACTCAAAGGAATTCATTTGGGTGTAATCAGAATTAGACTTCAAACTTTGTTCTTTGGAGGGAAAAATGTTACTTCTTTCTTTTTGTTCTTTGGAGGGAAAAATGTTACTTATTTCTTAAGTCATTTAGTTACAAGATGGCCATTTTAAAAAAAATCCTTAATTTCTATTGTTGAATTTAGCCTCAACGATGGTCATGTTGTTACCAAGTGGAGCCAAATTTATCTAAACCTACTCAACTTACCTAACATCACAAAAATCATGATCCAGTTACATGGATTGGACATGAATCCAAATGAAACAGCCGTAATAGTCCACCATGCCATACCTACAAAGTTCCAACTCATCTGTTCTCCATGAACAACACTAACGTTCCTGTTGCCAGCTTAGTTGGAGAGGGACGAGTCATTCAACCTCAAACTTTCAAACAGAGTGAATTAGTTTTTCCACCAAAACGGATAAATGATCATGAGTAGAATAAATGAAAGATTGATAGGTGAAAGAACTTTAGTTTGTTTTCCTAGAGAAATAAAACTCATCTATTCTTGTGAAAAGTTTTAGCTTAAATGAAGAAGGCCTAAGGATTACTCACATATGCCACGAAGATCTCGATCAATGAGAAATTTGGGATGCATCAGCATGTTCAAATTTTCTGAACTGGAATTTGTAAAAGAAAAATCAGGAGGACACACTGCCGGCAAGTTTGTCATTCATAAGATAATCCAACAGAATTTGGTGCAATTGAGCAAGTAATAAATTGAAAAAAATACCAATGCTGCAAAATAAAACAAAACTTTGAAAATCATCATGTCCTAACGTGAACAGATTAAGTAGAGGTTGAAGAAATTAAAAAGTTAAACTAAGAAGATTAAGAAGATTCATAGGCTTACAACAAAACAACTTTTTGATGTTCATGAAGTCTCCAAACTAATTACCATAATCACAAGCACAAGAGTTGATGATGAAGCTTATAAACAACTAATGTTACGCGAACAACATGCATACTACAGAAAAAAGAGGGAAACAAAAACCTCATGAAGATAAACCTAGTAACTTGGGAAGAAAGTCCTACGGAAATTGTACAAAAGGATTTTGGTGATGCTATGAGATGCCACTCCGTGAACCTTGGCCTATAAAAGCTCTTGGACGGGAGGATGATAGTTATTTATATACTCCATCAAAATCCATTCAAGCTTCTTAATCTTCAAATAACTCTCCTGCATCAGTCTTAATTGAAAATCAACCGCACATTCCAGTTACTCCAACATATATTGACACAACTAGGAGATTTTGATAAAGAGTTCCTTGTCATTAATATGTTAGCTTGCAGTAATTGTGGCTTCCCGAGAGAATTGATGAATGCTTCTTTAATGCACTTGCTAGTACTAGTATCTATGAAAATTCCTAATGACAGTGATTTTCAAAAATACTGCAGAACAAAATGTGATACGGTGAGATAGAATACAGTAGAAATAAAGGCACAAGGAACGGTCCACCACCGCAAGAAGAATAAAGACACAGGGAAAAGTATACCAGCGTACGAAAAAAGTAGATGAAGAAGCTGATGAACAAGAGGTATGGAATGTACCAATTCAACTTCCAAATGCTCCCTCAACAAAAAATTTTTGGAACATTGATGGTCTTCAGCCAGATGAAAGACCAATATAGAGAGAGTTATAAAGAGTCCACATTTCACCAGATAAGCAGTTACAAGGCGATTAATATAGGATCTTTAGGAACTTTACAAAAATAGTGGTCAAATTTTCTCAACCAAAAAAAAAAGTTCACATCTTTACCGGCAACCAACCTTAAAATAAACTCATTAGGTTTATGGTTGCACTTTTCTTTGGCACACAGGATTGTGAAAGTGAACCTGCTGAAAAACAATTGCGTCAAAACAAGTATCGTAATGTTAGACAGATTGAGAATTACTCTTAGAATAAGAAAATCTTTACTTTAAATTCAACAAACTAACATACAAGATAAAAAGGATGCTCATTCTCAATATATCAAGACCAGTTGCAGAAATGCTTGAGACAAAGCTTAAAGCAAATAGAGTTACAAGCTTATTACAATTTAATCTAGCAAGCCTGTAACAATTGAATATTGAGCTTATTCAGAATAATGCAAGAACTTAGATTTGAATAAAAACATGAAGTAGATTGAGAAAAATTCTCTAGAAAAGTACTACAATACTCGGCCTAAAAAATTTGGATGCCATGATGCCCAATAATTTTTTCCGTGCAAACAGTGCAAATTCAAGTCCCGCAAATTCAACAAAAAATTCCTGGAAAACTCATAAAGGCCCTTAAAATCGGTATGTGAAAAAGAGAAAACTACCAAAGCAAATAGGAAGATGTTTTATCTATGGTAAAAAAGGTCATTTTGAAACACGATGCCGATCAAGGAAGAAAATTCCAACAAAGCTCCTCCAAATGATCAGTAGCTATAATTTAATGATAGCTTATATACATAGTTAGATGATCCAACTAATATAATTATGACACTTGATTTTAAAATAGAAACATCTAATGAATCAACAGAATGAACCAATCATGAATGTTCTTTAAGAAGTCCTTGTAGATCTTACCATGCAAATTGGACCAATATTCACACTACATGTCAAAGTCATTCTCAAAACTTTTGACAACCAACAAATTACTATTACTGCTCTAATTGATATAGGAGCTATTTCTTCCATTACTTATGGTAAATGTTTGCCCTAAAACCCTCATATTCCTACTGCAATTAGTTTTTCAGTAGCAAGTGGAGATCAGTTCTACAAACAAAGGTGTACTCAACCTCTTAAAGTTTTACTTTTTGAAGAAAGACATAATTTTTTTTTTTTTTTTACTTTTAACCAAACAAGTGAAGATATGTTACTTGGAACAGATTTTCTTTACCTTATAGAATCTTATAGTTTTCATCCTAATGGATTTGCTTTTGCTATTGTTGACCTAATTACTCAAAAAGAACAGATTTTTTATGATATCATGAGTAGAACAACACTCCATATTGTTCTTTGATTTTACTATAATCAACTCCATCTTTAGAGGAGTTGATTATAGTAAAATCAAAGAACAAACCTTGCCAATTCAAAAGTTTGAAGGCCAATACAAGGAATTATAGAATGCTGTACCGATATACTTAATATTTTTTGGTCAAGAGAAAAATACTTTTTTTCTCTTTCATATGAAGAACAATGAATCATGCCACATCAGACAGCATCACATTCAAGAATACCATATGATTAAGATTTGCGCAAGCAAGAGATCTAGGCACCTTTGGATTTTAAACTCATTAGACCTCCAAAGTCTCAATAAGCCAGCCCAACATTCTATGTTAATAAGCACCTGAAAAAAGATCGTGGGAAAAAGAGATTTATCATTGTTTATAAAAAGCTCAATGATTGCCCATAGGATATTAAGTATTGAATACCTAGAACAACTCATCTATTAAAAAAGATAGCATCTGCTAAGAAAAAAAAATTTTCGTTATTCCATATGGACATTATGAATGCAATGTTATGCCATTTGGCTTAAATAATGCTCCATCATAATTCCAACATATATTGGATGAAGTCTCCTAGTTCATATTAGAATTTTGCTTGGTATAAATTGATGATGACTTGATCTTTAGCCGGAATGAAGAAAATCATGCTAGTTACCTTCATCAGTTTGAAAAGCTAACATATAAGCATAGTTTGGTTTTATTTGAATAAAAAATGAAGATCGACATTTAAAAAATTGATTTTTTAGTACTTCACCTCAAAAATGGATATATCATTCCTCAATCACAAATTACTAAAAAAATATTACAATTTTCTCATGAATTATCAAGCAAAAAATAAATACAATAACTTTTATGAATTATTAACTCTAGTATAGATCATCTCCAAAATCTTACAAAGCTAACAAGTTAGATATCAAAACACTTGAGGAAATAGGCCTTACCACGGTTGACAAAAGCAACAGAGGCAGCAAAACAATTTACAGGAAAATTCTTGTCTCTTTCTCCTTTAAATATTCTTAACATACAATAGCTCATCTTCTAAATAGATGCAAGCAACAATTATTGGAGTCCAGCACTTATTGAAGACAAGGACAGTTATGAAAGAATGCAAAGCAACAATTATTGGAACTATCTAGCATGGTTGAAGGAAGATCACATACCAAACAAAGTTGCTACCATTTCTAGAACTCTTTTCCAATCTAAATTAGAAGCTTGAAATAGTTTTTTGGGTCCATCTAGGTTTTTATCACATAATTGATGTAGAAATTAATTGGGGTCATTATGTGATGTATGATGCAAATCCTAAAATAGTATTATATAATTTTTGCTATGGATTAATTTGAATCTTGCTGGAATCCTATTTGAACCCCATCTAATCCATCAAAGCAGAAGATATGTAAGAGGATAATAGTTTGATAGGCTCTTTGATCCACTATTTGAGAATGTCTTAACGTTAAGCTTAAAAGATGAAATCCATATAACCTACAGTATTGTTGTTGTGGCACAACTAAAAGATATATGGAAAAAAAGATGACAATGGTCAAAAGAGATTATCTTGAATTAAGGTAATATATTATGACCATGTGCAAGATGATATCTATACAATGTGTGGAGGATGTCTCTAGGCTAGAAAAGCTTTGGCAGAAATTTGCAATGAGCAAGCAAGCTATGATACTCATAGTTCATTGTCTCTAAATGTTATTGGTGCACCATATTTTTTCTATAAGGAACAAATGAGATTTGGATAAATATAAAGTAATGATGACTATGCAATTAAAATGCGAAGCTTTTATCACGAATGCCTACAAAGACAAGGGCATTAAGACAAAATAAGTCCGTCAAGATCACCTTCATGGATTGAAACAATGGTTAGAACTACAAGAGCCTATGATGAAAATAAATTGGCCATTACCAGATCCTAAATCTTTACAAGAATTGAACCATCAAAATTGATAGACTGTGATCTACTGTTGGATGAATTAAAGTAGGAATAGAAGAAGACAAAGCTCATTAATGAAATGATTCATGAGATTATGGCTACAACACAAGTTAAAACGAAGACTAAGCAGAAGCATTGGTAAATAATAATTATAGCTTATGCAATATTTTAGTATATGATCAGTTGTACGGTGAGTCATAAAGTATAATGTGAAAGAAAGGTAAGCAATTTTATTATGATTTGCACAATACGATGGATTGTATTGTATGATTAATTATAAAGTATGATGTGACATATTTGTACTAAAGAGAATCTCTTGGTGCCTATAAAAGGAAACCTTTGGTATTGTAGTTGATTATCTCGAGTGCTTGTATAATTAACTATTATTTTGTGTGTATATTATGAAGTTATTATCAAAGCCAATACTTCTAAAAAGAGTTTTCCTTTGAATCTTTTAAATGTTTGGTGCTGTCTATTAAAGCTAAAGATGTGTGTGTTTTAAGGTTTATTACCAGAAAGAAAGAATTGTTGAGATTTATGTTCTTCTAGGCATTAAGACTTGGTTCAAGGTAGTCTAGGAATTTGGATAGCCAAGAGGTAGCAAAAGTTGAAAAATAAACTTTTAGTTTAGAAATGTTATATCCCATCTCTCCGTGTAACAAATTTTTGTATTAAAGCACAACTTAAGAAAGACCCAACATCCATCCAACCTTTTCATCTAAACCGATTAAATCTATGTAAATTTTATGATGTAAACACTCTTTTAGATACTATCAAGGCTATGAAATTTATGTCAAGCTTTTTGAATTTGCTGTCGATCCTATGCACCTTTGGAAAAGGAAAACTTCTTTTGAAATTACTTGAATAATTTATACTTTCATTAACTTAGCATGACTTTTTTTAACCAAAAAAACAAATGGAGAAAAGTATAGAAACTTATAATCCTTGTGTTTGTGTTATGCTATGCTTAAATGACTAAAGAGTTTGTCTAAGTTAATAATTTCTTCTAATTCATCTACATAATCTTCATTATCTAATGTATCGAATTGGCTAATTTTAATTTCGATTTTTGGGCAATTTGGTTTAATATGTCCTATCCTTCCCCATAAATAATATTTACAATTTTTCATTTTTTTCTTTAAATATTTTCTTTCCTTTATTAAAAGCTTCGCTAATTTTTTGTTTAATGCCCAAAGATTTATAAATTTTACTTTTGAAAAATGCTTTCTATTACTCTTCTTATAAGGTTCACACACACACACACACACACACACACACACACACACACACACTTATTACTTATGCTACATTTTAAAATTGGAACTTCATATATGTCTGCACACATTTTATTAAATTGTTGTTTAATCCATTGTCTATATTTCTCTTCTTCACAATATTCTTTAAATGTTCCTTTAACTATAAAACCAATTGGTAATCTTGGGGCACAATGGTTGATATAGATTCATGCATAATGTACATTATTTATACTTCATATTATTAGTAGATTAGTTGCATAATTAGTTTTAATAATAATTGTATTTTGTTAGACATAGTACTTAGTTGACAACAAGGCCTTTATTTGAATTTAATTATTTTAATTTATTCATCTATTTATTTATTCATTTATTATATAAGTTTATAAGATATAAAAGTTGTTATTTTGAATTTTTTTTTACAACAAAAATATTTTGAGAATTATAAATTTAAATTTTGATTTGAAGGACCTAAATGTGAAAAAGAAAAGAAGTAAGGGCTTTTGTATGAAATAAGCTAAGAACTTTTTAGTAATTTCTAGTTTCTGTAGAAATTTCCACAAACCTCTTTCTTCTTGTAGGAAACGATTCTTCATTTTTTAATTTTGGAGATCTGATTTCGTAACTAACAACTTTTAAGCTTAGATGATCTTTGTCCTTATTTTAACCTTTAAATCTTTATTTAAGCTTTTAAAGCTCTTCATCCATTGCAAGTTCTTGAATTGGTCTCTATTATTTATATAGGATAATTATTCATAAATTCATCTTCCAGCCAAACTTTTTTATCTTTATGTTTATATAATACCTTTTTCTTACTTTCATCTTATCTCCTATTTTCAAAAAAAAAATATATCTTGCATTAGTTGGGGATAAGTTTTGCTAAAGCTTTTTTCTTTTTTAACCTTGCTATCTTACTTTCATACAACCTTTCCTCAAACAACATATCTTATTTGTTCTAGTTATACAATGGCTGCTAAAAGAGGAATCAAAGTTTCTTGATGGTTCTTTGTCTCTCGCTTGTATCATCACAATATTTCTTCCCCTTACAAGCATTAGTTTAACTAACACTCTTTCAATCTCTTTACCATTAGAAACTTCTTTATCATTCCCTTTTAGTTCCTCATATTCCTTTATATCTTCTTTTTTTTTTTTTTACTTTGATTTTGGTTTCTTGGATAACACTTTAGCCTTTGCTTCAACTAAAATCTTCTTAGCATCAAGCCCACGGTTTTTGAGAATCTTTAAACCACTCTTGACCTCATTTTGTGTTTCACAAGCCTTTCTTACAATATTTAAACTCTTAAAATCTTGTTCATTAGAATTGCCACCTTCAATTTGTTCATCAATATACTTGCTGTTTACTTCCAAGATTGTCATATTTTTTGTAAATACAGTTTTTCTTATCATTCACACAGACAAACCAATTGTTGATACTTGCTTTTCACCTCTAAGTATCAACAAGTAATTCGTTTTCATGAAAATTAAACTTGGTTATATGAATTATGTGATCACATAACTCTTTCGAATCAATTTGTAATGGCCTACAAAATTGAGCAATAATTAAATATGTCGGCTTACCAACAAAAATCTTCCAATGTTTAAGTTAGAAAAATTGGTTCTTTAAAGATAATTTTGCATAAAACAATAGAAAAACTTCTTCATACCTTTCCCTATTGATTTACATCTTTTATATAAATGGTTGACTTGTTTGAGTTTAAATAAAAATTTTTCCTCATGTCCCAATAGGATTTTAGTTACTAAATTCCCAATATTACATTGAAGGTAGAGAGAAAAGAGCCCTACTTAGCTTAAGATCTCTAAAAAGTCCCAAAAATCTAAAATTCCTAAAGTATTTGACCTGAAGAGATCTCTCATTTGCTTAGGGGGCTGTAGGTACTTTTTTGGGTAATGCCATTTTAAATAAGGAAATAGAGATCTCATTGAGTTAAATAGTTTAAGACTTTCATATTTCTAAGATTCTTTAGAGTTCTCACACTAAACATGACTCCCTTCTCTCTATCTTCCATGCAATATTGGGAATCTAGTAATTAGAGACTTATTGGGACAAAGGAAAAGAATTTATTTGAACTCAAACAAGTCAAATATTTATAAAATGGATGCAGCTCAATAAGGAAAGCAAGAAAAAGTTTTTCTACTATTATTCTACCAAATTATCTGTAGAAAACTTATTTTTCTAACTTAATCATCGGAGGGTTTTCACCAATAAGCCAATACCACTAATCATCACTTTAATTTTCAAGTTATAAAAAATTCGTCCCAAAGAGTTTTGTGATAATACGGTCCACATAAAAATGTCAAGTTTTCTTGAAAACAAATTACATATTAACACTTGAAATTACATATTAACACTTGAATGTGAAGAACAAATATCAACAACTTATTTTTTTTTATTTTTTTCTAAATATATACTTTATAGAAATAATATATAAAAATATTCTCATATATGAACATCTAACATTTACATCTTCTCCTATCATTCAGCCTTCATCCATTTTCTCTTATTTTCTCTAAAATCTCAATCATTTCCAACCATTTTTCTTATAAAATTAAAATTACAAAATTATTTCCAAGTGCTTAACTCATAAATCCTTAAAAAAATTAAAGAAAATCCTTGATTTTAACTAGAAATCCCAAATTCAAAGTAAATAGTGTCAAGCATCTAAAGCTTAAATCAAGGTGTTTCATCATAAAGCTTGCATGGAGATTGAGTACATATTTTCTAACCTTTAATTCCATCAATTTTAAATTTAATTTATGTATTAGAATTAGATTTTTATTTGATAAAAAACTTATAAATTTTAAGCATGTTTATGAATAAGAAATGGTATCTAGCTGTAATTTATGTTTTGTTTCATGAATTACATGAAAAATTCATAGTTAGGGTTTTCAATTGGGAATTTATCAGTTAGATGTTAATTGAGATTTTAAAGATTATGAATGAAATTCATATTTGAAAAAATAAATATTTTGGGTTGATATTGGTTTGATATTGGTGTGAAAAATTAAAGATCATTTTGTGTTGGCCAAATATTATGATCAATAATTACTTTTTATTATGCCTAAATTAATTTTAGTAATGAGATTGTAATTTTTGTAACTTGATGAATAAATTAGTTATTAGGGGTCAAAATAAAAATATAAATTTTGTTAAAGTTATTTTTAAAATTTTACTTTTGGATAAGGATAAGAATTAAAATGGGTTAAATATATTATGGGCTCACTTTATTTAGTTTATGCCTAAGCCCATTTTTCATCAAATTTTGCAGATTTTTACAAATTTCTTTATTTTTCTACATTACTTAAAGGTAATTTAGTTATTTCACAATTCATTATTTTAGTAACCAAATCATATATTAACATATAAATCTAAATATTATGATATGTGGTGAAAAAGGTGTATTTAAGGCATATTTTGCTCATTTTCTTTATTTAACCAAATTTTAACTTTTATAACTTTTCTCTCATCTTCCTTTGCCATTTCTCTTATCTCCCACCATTGATTACCACCTAAAACACCTTAGAAAAATTATAGAAATATCCTATAAGTATACAAAACCAAGAAATAAGTCATAAACACTTAAGAAAAATAATTAGTTTCAATTAGTTTAATTAGAAGAAAAATTTAAGAAAAACTCAAGAGATAAGGTCTTGAGCTTAAAAGCTTGTGGTGAGTCTGTTGAATTTTATTTTAGCTTAGAATCATGTTAAAAATATGTAGAAAGTATGAAATAAATGTTGAACTAAAAGAACGTAGGATGACTAAATTTTGGTGCATGTGTGTGCTTGTGTATTATTTGTAGCTATGATGAGAGAATTATGAATTGGTGATCATATTTGTATTCACATTTTGTTACAGGTATATAAATGATTATATGTTTATTTCAAATAAAAATTCTTCATGTAATATGTGATTAAGGTAAAATAGTGATAGTGAAGTATGTATAGCTATTATTAGAATGCCTAAATGATTGAATTTTCGAGAGAAAATTGGAGTGTAGGAAATATTGATTTATGGATTTATTTTGTACATTTAATGATGATATTTTTTTAAATTAAATATTATATGTTTAGTAATGATTAGAGGAGAATTAAAGTATTATGTTAGTATAAATTATTCTATAGTAATTTCATTATTTTTGGATAAATTTTACTGTCACATTGGTGTATATTTTGATAATGAAAGATTTGTATTGAAAATTTGATATGATAGTGAATATAAAGTATTTTGTTTAGAAAAGAATTGATATCTATCAGTTTTATAGAAATAGTATGAATTTTGGTGGGTAATTATTAGTAAAAGCGAATTATTTTATTTAACTTTTAATGACTTAAATTTTGTAAGATATATTTTATGGATCGGCATAATGATGCTAGGCATTTCGTTATATAAATATAATATAGTTTCAGTGTATTGAATAAAACTATTACTATATGTTTCGATAAATGTCAACTAAAAGTATATGCATTTAACACATTTTATCAAGATCGCATATGTTGAATAAATATAGTATATTAATAGTTTGTATGTGAATAAATTCTATACAGGTGGTGATACAATAGTGAAAGATACTCTCAATAGAAAGATTAAATTTAAGAGTGCTTACTTACCATAAATAATGAGTAGGTGGATGTATTTTATAAATATTTTACAATGATATGAAATTATATATTTTATGAATATAAATTTATTTATAATATTTTTTGATATAAAATACGTTTCAATATTTGATTGTTTTATAAAATTTAAATTTACAAATTTTTTTATAAATATAAGTTTAGAAATGTTGGAGTAAGAGTGGATTTAAAAGAAATTATGACTTTGAGAATAGTATACACTATCTGTAAATGAATGAATTATGATAAGATGATTTTATATTGCTATTAATGATTATATACGAGAAATTGTTGAAATAATTTTGTAATATGAGATTTGGTAGAAGTGCCCATTAGTACAGTTATACATAACTAATTATTAACGATGGCCCATGGTTGCTTGTATAGAATCAGAGTGGGTGCCATATGATGTAAGGTTTCTTTTTGCATGAAAATGCAAAATATAAATAGTAGGTTCGTTATATGATTAAGTAATAAGGGAAAAAAGTAAGTTTGCAGGTAAATACTAGATAAATGTATTGTCATCATATAGAAATTCCAGACTAATGCCAATGAGTGAGCTTAATAATTTTTAAATTTATACGAGTATATGAGATAACATGTTGGCATTTCTCAAGATGTGAACCAGGTACGCATTGAGAGGTATTTTAGGGATATTTTCTGGACGAGTTCAAATTTTATTAAAATATCCACAGATTTTTATGTAAGAATGTTTTTTTATGACTTATTTGAATATAAATAATTGATTGAAATTTTATGAGTTGTATATTTAAAAAAAAAGATACTTATACTCTTATATTTTAATTTTTAATTATTGTCATCCATCTATTCATCAAGTTATGTATTCACATTTTTTTGTCTTAAAAATATTTTTAGATTCAACACATTCTTAGAAGATCATGGGTTCACACCATTGAGCATGGAGTTCATGGTTTATATTTTGTCAGAGATTATACTAGGTATTTAATATTCTCCATTGATATGTATATATATATTTTCCAGAAGTGATCTGAAAATTTTTTTTGGTGATATTTGGTTTGTAGAAATTACATTTATAAATATTATATATTCTATATTTTTGGTATGCATATTCTATATTGTTTAGTTAAAGAAAATATTGAAAGTTTTACACATTCGTGTGGGATATCAATAGTAGGTATGCTTTACTGGTATGTGGCAATTATTACTTACTCTGTATGATAAATTGGGGCGTGATAGAATACCTAGATATATTTTATTCTTATTTATTTACATGCATTTGTTAATGATAATGATTGAAATTGAAATCCTAATGTGTGAGAATTGAAAAATTGTGGATTTGCACTTGGTTTGGCGAAAGTGGCAAAGGGATTATTGCTGATTGATGCAGTTATGCACAACTAATTATTGATGATGACCCATGATCAGTTGTATAGAATTAGAGTGGGTATCATGTGAGTTTCGCTTTTGTATGAAAATGCAAAAGACAATGGTAGGTTTCCTATGAGACTAAGTGATAAGGAGAAAATGAAGTTTGCAGGAAAATATTGGGTAAATATACTATTACCGTACAGAAATCTTTGTTAACAGAACAAGTATAAAAAAAAATTTGAGATATAGATTATGAATATATATTTATATATATATATATATATATAATCATTAAAGGTTTTAAGATACCTATTCAAGTTCACTTTAAGTGATATTTGGGGTATAGTTTTAGGGCAAGCTCATTTATTTTATTAATTATTACAGGAGTATATTATGTGTAAATGATTTTGTTTTATGATTTTATGGATTTATATTTATATTCATGAATGGTGTTATGTTTTAAGTGTTTAAAAAATATTAATGATATTTGAAAATCTTGTTGGATGAAAAATTGTGAATTTAAAATAATGTATGAATTTTATATGTTTGGTTTTAGTTGTCACCAATACTCAATTTGAATTATATATGGTTTACCGTTTAACTCACTAAATATTATGTATTCATTTTTATAATTTTTGCCTTCATAGGATTTTAGATTTTTTTTTTTTTGAGTTTAGAAGTTTTGCAGTGGACATCTAACCACTAGATCTAATTTGGCTATTTTCTTTAGTTTGTAAATATATGTATGTATATATATATATATATATATATATATATATTTTTAAAGTATACTTGTAGTATAGGATGCTTGGGAATATTTTTATGAAATTTTGTTACACTTTTTATTTATAATTGCCTAATTTTGTTATGTTATAATACATTATTGGCCTTACATGTTTACGAGGCTTGTTTTGTAAATACGGGACATGTCCCATGAGCACATATGGCGGTTGCATGATAATTGAATCCTTTTACACTTTTATTTTGAAGCCAATTTACTAATTCTCAATGTAATTTCTCCTATGTTACTGGATAAATTATTTACAAATTCCATTAACAAATCTTAATCAAAGGTTTACCTATTTGGCTCCAATATTTGTAAAATAAGTTTGCATAATGGTCAAAATATTATAAACTACAAATTTTTAGTTGTTCTAAATTTCTATCCACTTTTATTTATTTTATTACATTATCTTTTTCATCTATTCTTACTTCTAAAATTAGTTTACTAATTAAATCAGCAAAACTTATTAGTGTAAGTTTTGTGTCAAAAATGTTTATTTCTTCCTTATTATTTGATTCATCTAGTCACGCCATCCTAGATAAATTTGTTTGTCATTAAATTTCATTGTACTTTTTAAATAGATTAATATACTTATTACTAGTGTCACACGCCCAAATTTAAAAGAATTTAAAGTATAATTTTTCTTAATTTATAAAATTTAAATTATGCAAAAATATTAAAATTTAACTTATATAATTTTATAAATATTTCTTAATCAGAAATGGAATAACTTATAAAACTTAACAATAATAGAAGTCTTAAATCTTAAGGAATCATAAAACAATAAAAATTTAACTAAATTAGTCTGTTCTATGCTTAAACCTGCAATTATTTGGGAATTACTATAAATTATAATAAATTTTAAGTTTAGTAAGTCTAATAAATATATACATCCTTATATATAATTCATGCATATAATATAGCATGAAATGAAACAATGTTTATTTCAAAAGTTTTGTAACACTTACATATTTTAATTTTTTTTAAATTTACTAGAAATAAATTCCTTAAATTACAATTTACTAGGAGTTAACATATTACTTATTACTTAATGACATACTATATGTGGATAAGTGCAAGTGAGATATATAATTTTTAAAAATAATACTCAAACTCAAAGGTAAGAACAACATTTTCACCATGATCAGCAATGAGTTCTCTCACATGTACAAATATATTTTCATATGAATGCAAAGACACACTATACTTAGAAGTAATCCCAAAGGTCTTTCTCATGTTATACGAAATATAAAATAATATTTAATAATAATATCAAACTTAAAGGAATGGTTACGCTTATAAAAGATCCTTATATATTAATAATTTTTTATTAAGTAATAAAATTCGATATCATAGTTCAAAAATCTTAACTTTCATGAATACTTTTATTAAAAAATTTATTTCTTATTACTTAAAATCGAATGCATATTTTTATGCTTCAGTGTCAATGCACACAACTTATAAGTATCACATATATAATCACATCATTATGAATAATCACATAAAACATAATAATGTAAAAAAAATAATTAATAGTTTTATAATAGAATCTAACTATAAAATGCTTTTAAAAATACATTCAAACCCACACATACATTTATTGTAATTTTTTTTAAAAAGGTTTAACATGCTTACCTCTTAGTAATTATAATGAATGCTAACTTAAGTACTTTAACTTATAATAAAAAATTAATATCTCTAAGGCTTGTGTACATTATTATAAATTATAATATAACTTACTAGACTTATAGTAGTATAGCTTATATCACTCAATTTATTTAATAAATTAATATTCTTAAATTTATAAAAACTGACCTTATATTATTTAAAAATTTTTCTTATTTCATAAAAAATATTATTTTTTTAATGACATTATAGCATATTATTTAACAAAACATAATATAAGATCGAATAAAAATGTCAACTTCTAATACCATATATAACTAAGTCTTTTCTTATTTTAAACATGATCACTTATTCTAACATTATTAGAAAATTTACTTATTAATTCTCAATCATTGATTTTTAGAAATTATGATACATTTTCAATTGTCGTAAAGTTTGTAGGGATGATAAAGGCACATAAACACTAAGGCATCTAATGTTTTGGTCTAAATTTATTCTTTAACTATTCTAAATAAATTTTATTTTTAAAACTTCAAATTTTGTCAAATACAAATTGTTGGTAAGTTATATTTATTTAAAATTTTATAACAAACTAAAGACAAAAAATTTGACAATAAAATGTTAGTATGATAAAATGAAATAATTATAAATTAGTATAAAAAATTTCATAATTTTTCAAGACAATTTGATTAACTAAAATTGTTTCACAAAAATGAGTAGATTTCATTATCCTTAGGTCGAATTCAAAAAATTATTACAAATTTTAAGCTTCATATTTTTTAATGCAACAAAATTTATAATAACTCTACATATATCTTTTTTTTTTTTGTTAATCAGCTTTATCAAATTTATGATACATGATTTCATAAAACTCTTGCCTTTAGCCATTGTGTTATATCATCTTTGTGAAAATTTAATTTTCTTTCATTATCTCTTCACAAACAATAATTTTTAATTTTTAATTATGAAAAATTAAACTCTAAGCAATATAATCTAATCATAGAATTCTAATCACTTTATTTTATGAAACATATATAACAAAATTGCATGTTAAACTAATAGCAATCTTCAATTCTAAAAACCAATATAAAACACAAAGAAAGCTTACAATTTTTTATTCTTTTTCCCTATCTTTTGCTCTTTTCCCTTTTCCTTCTTGTTCCTTTTTTTTTTATTTGTCTCTTCCTTCTCCCAAATGCCGCACAATCCCTGAACAAAACTTAACCCATTGAATTTATGTTTAATGTAGAATTTTAATTCAATCACCAATTTGATCCTTTTTATCTATATTATCCCAAAGTTTCAACATATTCTTAAAATATCTTATTGTTTCTTATATTATATATTTAACCCTATAAAATACAACATTAATTGTCTATACATAACTATGCAATATATACTTAAAAAAAAGTGAATATTACAAGTGGACTCTTTTCCTTTTATACTTCTTAATATAATTTCTTGTCTATTATTAAATTGCTAATTTTAACTCATCTCTCTAGACATATAAACTACTACTAATTTTATCAAAAAATCTTTCATTATATAAATTTTTCTTTCTAATTTTGTTAAATCCTTTCTTTAATAAAATAATTTCATCTTTTTCATCTATTCTGTCTTCTGTTTTTTTCTATAGTTTCTTTTCCTTGACAAAAGAATGACAAAGATGTCCAAATTTTTTCAGCTAACTTACTATCTATATTAGATCTTCTTGTTGGGTCCATTATTTTTTAGCATTACTTTTGGTCCTAAAATTTTCTTTGCATTCAAAATTATATTGTTTTTTTTTTTACTTTTTACACTTAATATATTTTATCAAATTCTTTATCAAAATTTTCTAATGAATTATTAAGTTATGAACTTCCTATTTTATCTTTTGATATATTAGGAGACAACAAATTTGACTCTACTTCATCAATTCTAGATTCTTGCTTTTCTAACTTACCACAAATTTTTAATAAAAGTTTAATTGTGCTATAAATTTATGGAATTACTTTCCATACTAAACTCTTATGTACTAAATCTAATTGTAATAATATTTGGTATTTCTTTTTCTTTTAATTCTAATCAATTTTCTTTTAAAATTTTATTATTCATTCACTAACTATTGATTTTATCTTATCTAATTGTTATGGAAGGCTATTTTGTGTCTGTCTAATTCTTTCAATTTCTATATTAAGTTTTGCTTCTAATTTGACTATAAAATTAGATAATAAATCCTTTATAAAATGTAAATTGTGTCAAAATGTATTAATGTTACTATTTTCTAAGTGATTTGCTAAATAATCTACCTTCTTATTAATTTTTCTATGTTAATTTCTATCTTTTGTCATAAATTAATTAATAAATCTACAATAAAATTTTGTTGGCTATTACTAATGTGTCAAAAATGTTTATATTGAATTTCTAAATAATCTAGGCTAAAAAAAATTTCAAATTTTTATGATAAATTTACTTTAATTTTCTTTGCTTGCTTATTTCAATATCTAAATATTCTAATGTTTGAAAGCTTATAAACTATAATCTTTAATTGATAATTCTAAAATTTTTAAATATCCAAAGTAGTAATAATTCTTCACAAGATATATTGGGCAGTTTATCTTTTATATTGTCTTTAGTTATTTTTCCTATGTTTTCTCCTTTATAATTAGGCAATAAATCTAGTATTATGTTTTATATTTTTGATATATGTCTATAATATTTGTGAACTATTCAAAATTATTTTTCATCACCTTAACAGCTTCACTTTCCATTTCAAAGAAACTTGCAGAATAATCTAAATTGATAATTAAAGAGTAATATTCTTTAGTGACTAAACAATTCATAAAAGTCTAAATTTAAAAATATTATACCTCTAAAATAGATAATAAAAATAAAAAATATTAAATTTCTATTTAAATGGACTAATTTCTACAAATAAATAACATATATTAATTGTCTAAAGAAGAGGACTAATTTTTACAAATGAATAACATATATTAAATGTCTCATTAACTAAATTAATGTCTACAAATAATTGAACAACTTTATAGTATGTTGAAAATAACAAAGTACTCTTGAATTTAAACAGTTATAGTATTTTAAAGAGGTGAAAATCATATATTGAACTATGAAGTTTGCTATTATGACTATTCGGATAAAATTTTTCAAGATAATATCAAAAGAACTAGCTTTAATATCATTTTCAAAAATAGACTTTTTAGAAAATTGACATTTTAAGTTTATTAAATTATTTTTGTAATCATATCAATCAAAACACGTTTAAAAGCTCTTGATCACATCCAACAACCTTCAAATCACAACATGGCAAATGGGCCAACATACTTGTGTTTTATAAAAAAATTATAAAAATAATCAAGATTCTACTAAGTTCTTATTGTTAACAAAAAAACCAAAAAACTATTTTTATTCCTAGGGTATTGTGGAATTGTTTCAACCCAAGTGCAAACTATGCTATCATCTATTTGGAATGGACTACGAAATTTATGCCTAAGTTTCCATCCGATGTACCTTTAAGAGAGAGGATCATCTTTTGAAATTATTTGAATAACTTTATACTTCTATTAACTTAGCAAGATTTCTTTTACCGTAAAAAAGAATAAAGAAAAGTAACGAAACTTGCTTGATGATCTTTGTGTTCGTGTAATGCTATACTTTAATTATCTATGTAATAGTGACTATAAAGTTTGTTTAAGTTATTGAGGAAGAGTATTTGGGAGAGTGTTAGAGAGTTTTGAATGTCTTAATTTTTATTGCAATTGCTTGAAAAATAGATGCGCATTAAAAATTGCTTGAAAAGAATTGAGAAAGATGATGTTATAAAAAAAATCTATTAGAAATTTAGAATAATTAAAGAATGTTGTGAGAAATAGAAACATAGACAGCAGATTAACAACAATTTAGTAAAATATGCGTAGACATGCATCAAGTTCCAACTTTAGGAATAAGTAAGAAAACATATAAAAAATATAAAGAAATTTATAAGAAGAGTAATAGAAAGTATCTAAAAGAAAATTCTATAAATTTTTAGATGATAAACAAAAAGTTAGAAAAGCTTTTAATAAAGGAAAGAAAATATTTAAAAGAAAAAAGAAAAATTACAAATGTTATTTATGTGGAAATATAGGACATATTAAACCAAATTGTCCACAAATCAAAAATAAAATTTCCCAATTAGATAAATTAGATAATTAAGCTTATGTTGATGAATTAGAAGAAATTCTTAATTTAGATGAAATATCAGACAATGATAGTATTTATATAAAAGGTAGTTTTGTTCAAAAAGTGAAATAAATAGTGGTAGCATAGACAGTGAAATAAATATACTAGAATCATACACATCATTCTTTGGTAAAAATTATTCCTTTTGTGATAAAAAAATTGAGTTAGGATACAAAGATAATATTACTAATCAATTTTGGTGTGAAATATATTATGACAATAGAAACCAATTATAAAATAAAAATGTAAAAGGAGAAACTAACAGAGCAGGAAGCAAATTAATCAATAGAAGTAGAATTGTTATTCAAAATTGAAAATATTTATACTAAGGCAATGATACACACAAGAGCCAATAAAAGTACTATATATGAAACTTTAGTTTTTAAAGAATAAATTAATAATTTAAGTGTCTGTAAATATTAGACAAGTTGATGGAAATTTAACACAAATAACAGAATATGTAAATAATATATCAATTAGAATAAATGGTGATATGTGTACATTAGTTTAAATCTTTATTTCAGCACAAAAAAAGGATATAAATTTATCTTGCGATTAATTTTTTTTATTAGAAAATAGTGAACGTATATTAATTATTCCAAATGGAGTTAGTTTCTTTAAAATTCAACATTCATATGACCTAAGCATGAAACTAATATTATACCACATGAAAAGAAAACTTTAGTTGTAGAGAAACTAATAGATATAGCATTCTCTGATTCTTTACTAGAAAAAAATTAGATGACGGAAGCATAAATATATTTTAAGAAGAAATAGTAAATATAAAAAAAGAGGTTAAATGTTTAGAATGGTCTAAAGACATTAAAAAAATAGAAAAATTAGAAATTATTGAAAATAATTCAATTAGAGGAAATAATCACAAATTTTATAAAATAAAAATCATTAATCCATATATGCCAATAAAGACACAAGATTTAATCTATAGTTTAGAAGATAGTAAGGAATTTAAATGCATATATAAAAATTATTATAATTAAAAGTAATTCAAAAAAGTATTAAATAGATATAGAAGTCCAACATTTATAGTAAATAACCATAGTGAACAAAAAAGAAGTAAAAGTAAAATGGTAATAAACTATAATAGACTTAATGATAATACTTTAATTATAAAATATCTAACAAAGATGAATTAGTAAATTGTATACAAAAAATTAATTATTTTTTTAAATTTGATTATAAAAGTGGATTTTAGCAAATCCCACTGCTAAAAGAATCAGTGCTAGAAGTATCAGTCCTATAAACAGTTTTTAATTATTCAAAAGGATATTTTGGATGGTTAGCAATAGTTTTTAGATTAAAAATGTGCTACAAGTTTTTTTAAGTAATAATGAATAAAATATTAAAAAATTTTGCAATTTTAAATATTATATGTAGATGATCTATTAATTTTTAGTTAAAATAGGTTTACGTACAGGATACATTTGCACAAAATTATTCAAGAAGAGAGATAGGAGCAAACTTTGTGCCTTTTGCTAAGATCATGAGCGCACTATAAATGAAAGGAAGTGATTGAGCTTGGAAATGAGAAAAGGAAAGCCCATATACAAAACATTATGATTATTGATAGCGGGCTGATATTAGCGGGAGATTCCAATCGACCCAAGAAAAATGTTTTGAGGTAATTAATAGGCTATATGGGGGAGAAAACCGAGTATTTAGTTGCACAAGCAAGTAAAAACTAAGGATTATGTATTCTATGCTCATCACGTTCTCCGAGAAGGATGCCTATGGTGTAAAGTATCCCATGATGACAGCCTTAATTGTTACCATGAATATGGTCACAATGGGTCTAAGCATGATATTCATTGACTTTAAAAGTTCAGTGGACATTTTGATCAAGGACACATTAGATAAGTTAAAAATAAAATATTCGGGGCCAGAGGGAACGCAAGTTGGGTCTTTATTCTCTAAGACTAATAATATTTTTTGAATATTTAATATATTTATTTTTTTATATATTATGATATTTTTTATTTATATATTATTTAATATTTTATTATTACATATTTATATATTTAATAAATATAATAATACTCTTAGTATAATAAATTCAATTAGTTTAATACTATTATTAAATATCTTTAGTAAAGTATTATTATAAACTGAGCAATAATATAATATATATATATATATATACACACATATTTAGGATAAAAAAATTAAATTATATAGTAACATTAGTCACAGATGAGATAATATTGAATAATTAATATTTTTGTTACTTCGATAGTTATAATATATTATTAGACATTATTCATTATTTATAACACTAAAATTAGATTTTGATATTACTATCAATATTACGAAACTTATTGAATCGTAAATTGGGATCGAAAATAATAATAATATTAATTTATAAAGATAAATTTTGATATATATATATATATATATATACACACACACACATACACAGAGAATCTTAAATTTGTCTAAAATTTGTAAACTTATTTGGGTATTATATTTGGTTAAACTTATAATATAAAAATTGAATTAAATTTATTAATACACACTTTACGAAATAAATTAGATTTTTTTTAAAAAAATTAAACTTAATGATTTAGGTGTAAGATAAAATTTTGAAATAGTATTATAAATATATAATATTTTATATTTAAAGAGTGTCTAACATTTTATTTTTACATGCTTTTCTTTTAAAAATAATAAGAATTAACATTCTAAATTAATTTTTAATTATGTGAATATTATAAAAATACAAAAATATTTAATTTATATTTATAATTTGATAAGTCACCAAATACATAAGTATGGCGAATTTTGTTGTGTTATATATATATATATATAATATTAAAATTTGTCTCATGGATGTTGGTAAGTAAATATATATTTTTTTACTGTATGTATGCTTAGGTTTACTTACAACACCGGTATGTAGGTCCAGTGGTGGCCCGATGACTCTTAAAATAATACGACTACCCGTAACCGTAGGGAAAAATAGTATGCAGAGACAATTATAGTTGGCTTTTTGTTGGTAAATCGTTCCATGCCTTACAGAATCTTGATGGGGTGGCCCTTCATGTGAAACGGCATGGTAAACTTGTCCATTGATTACTTGAAGCTAAGATTCTCAGCACGTGATAGGGTCAAACTAGTGCCTATTGACTAGAAGGAGGCCAAGAGCTGCTTTGCGACCTATGACAGTTAAGTAAACGTTTTGCACCTCAACGAAAAGTTCAACCACTGTTGATCATTTAAGCTGTGATGGACAAGATATTGAAACTATGTTTCATCTTTAAGGCCTGCTATCCTGAATAGATTGCAACTTTGGTTTTGGTGAGGAAGAGGAATGTTAATTGGAGGTTGTGTATGGACTTTACCGACCTGAACAAAGTAACCCAAAACATAGCTTTTCCCTGCCTCGAATTGATAAGGTGGCGGACTCAACGGCATGTCATAGACACAACTTTCGAGGACAATCAAATTAAAGTATTCGACCATGATCAAGAGAAGTTTGCTTTTATTATCGATCAGGATTTTGTTTCATTATGTGGTAATGCGTTTATGTTTGAAGAATGTCGGAGCACCATGTCAAAACGAGACCAAAGTTTCCTTCAGATTATGCACGTGGTCTTCAACTTTTACAGACTTTGTAAACGTAGCAGTGATATAGAGAAGTTTGCATTCGAGGTGCTTTCGAAAGTTCCAAGAATTCATGGTCAGTTAGTTGGGAACAGAAGAAAACCAGTGAAAAATTGAGGCCATCACCAATATAAAGTCCTCAAAGACATTGAAGGATAACCAACGCTTGGCTCTAACTCTATTTGGTCGTATCCGAGAATGTTTTGTCTATTAAGTGTTACTAAAAGAAGAGGAAACCAGAAAGTGGTATATTATATAGGTAAAGCCCTAGTGGATGCGGAGATAAGGTAATCTCCTCTTAAGAAGCTAGCATTAGCATTGGTTGTGGCAGCAAGCAAATTGAGGCATTAGCTTCTTACGCATCCAATGGGGTGCTCCCTAACCTGTAGTTAACGCAGATACATCATTGACCTGATTTATCTAGACGATTAAGCAAATGGACTATTGAGCTAAATGAATTTGACAACCAATATTAGCCAAGGTCCGCCATTGAAGCCCAAGCATGGGCAAAATGATTTGTGGTCGATGATATGACACCAAAATAAGTCATGAGCGTATCTACTTGTGGAAAAAATTTATTGCAAACGATGAGCTCATGGAGATTTTAATGCTCAAGTGGAAGGAGCGAGAACTGTCCTCATTAGTGTAGAAAGGGATGAGGTTTCTTACGGCTTGAAGTTAGATTTTGAAGTAACGGACAACGAGGGAAAATATGCCATAATTTTTAGATTTTGAAGTAACGGACAACGAGGGAAAATATGCCATAATTTAATTGAGTTCAGTCAAGTTCCATGACAATAGAAGAGCTTACGTTAACACCAAAGGCCATAGTCGGGCATACGAAAAGAATATAAAAGTTTACAACAACTTGCACTAGGTTCAGAATAATATCCTTGTCCCCGTCAGAATAACTTAGGCCATCCCAGAAGATCTCCTTAACTCAGAATAATCATGGTTAGCCTAACTCTTTTTAAAGTGGTGGGTGGATGTTGACTAATAATGACGGCATTCAATTGATTTTGTGTGCATTATTTTTTCCTTATCGTTGTAATTACATATCGTGAAAAGTGAAGGATATTTTTGTCATTTGACGAATTTTATTAATTTAGAGCTCTTACTCTTACTCCATTATGAAATGGCCAAATCAATATAAAATAATTTCACCTCAATTTTCTTAATACATGCAATTTTTGTGTAGAATCTATATTTCTATGTCCAAATTATACTAATTTTTACCCCATTTTCAAATAATATAGAGAAAAAAAAACCCAACAATATTCTAAATAATAAAATAATCATAAAAAATTTGATTTTTTTAACATAATGTTTTTGTTTAACAATATACTGAAATTCTGTACTACATCAATTTTTAACAAATATATTGCATATAATATTACATGATAATTAGAAAAATAGATAGTATTATATCAATTAAAAATTTGATTGACTTTAAGATTTTCTCGGAAATAATCTAGTCAGTTGACTTATCAATGAATCTTTTGTTTAGGGTTTATGATTAATGGTATGGCATACACTAATGATTTATACTATTTTTTTTCTTTTTAATTCTGATAGTTAGTTATTTTGCCTTTGCCAAATGCTTTGGAAACACATGATTACATGATAAGTGTTTCATATATGATAAAGTTACATGACAAATGCTTCATATAAGTTACATCTTTTAAACACAAGTCATTCCTTATTATATAAAAGTATAAGATATGTATATTAAACATGAGATCAAAATACAATATATTTTTTTTTTGGTATGTATATGTACATAAAATTTTCCTCGCACCCAATGTTTTGTATGTTGAGAAACTCAAGGACTATGAATCTCAATAATTGCATAATTTAAATGACTAAAATTGATGAACGCTAAAAAATTTTAATACAATATATTTTAATCACTTTTTTCAAAATTTTCTCATTTTTAAGGCAATTAAGTTTCAAATTAGTTTTGTATTTGTGATTCTTTTTGTTAGGTATAAGCTTTTGAACTTTAGATAATAAGAAATTATAATTATTGAAGACTACAATTTTTGGAGGACTTTAATTGCACAATAAATTACGGGATCTTTAATTTATTAAATGATATCATATTAAAATTTTGGAGAATTTTAATTAAATAATAACTTACGCAATCTTTAATTTATTAAATAATAACATATTAATATTATATTTTTAAGTGTCCATTAATCTTACCCACTGAAATATTTGTAAGAAAATATTATTTACAATCAAATTTTAAAACAATAACTTTTCTATTTCTATAGTGAATAATTTGCCTTCACTATTGAAATAGAAAATTAAATATAAAAACTAGTATATACATATGATATACATTTTTGTTTATTTGATATCATTGATATTAACTTACATATGCTTACACAACCTTAATTGACTCCATCTTAAGCCAATAATCAACTTTCATTAAGTTATTATATTTTTTGAGTTATTACAAAATAAAAATTATAATATGATTTAAACCTCAACAATTTGAAGATTTAATGCCATTTAGGGATTGTTATTGCTTATAAAATAATCTACTTTTGTTCTACTAAATAAATAATCAATTGTTCAAAAAAATAAAATGAATGTTTGATAATTTGTACAACTGAAAGTGCCGTGAATTTATAAAGAATATTAAAATGTTGTAACAATATATGATGATAATAATAGACATAAACTTAAATTCTTTATATATAACTTTATGTTTTTCAAACTCTTAGTTTATAACTAGCTTAAATATAATTATTTAAGAATCAATAATAAATCATTATGTTAAAGTGTAATATCGAAATAAATAAATATATTTGCTAAACAAAAATGATTCTTTATATACTTGATTAATAAATTGAATTTTGAGATAGTAATGAAATCAGAATGAATTTATGATTTATTAGGATTATCAAAATATAAAATATATTTGTCTTCTTGTTAAGACTATGAAGTTACATTAAGAATTTTGAAAATTATATTAAATGTTTTGGTAGATTATTTTATAAGCAACTTCTAAAAGTAAATCCCTGTATTAGAATCATGAAAAGGCCCAAATCCGGTGTGTTTGTTTTTTAATTTCAAAAAATTTAAAATAACATTATAAATATATAATGTTTTGGTATTGTGCTTAGGGTTTTTTTTTTTTGGGTTACTTTAACGTATTTTTCTTTTGAAATGAGAAAAATACAAAAAAATAACTGACACACATAAAAGATGTAGGAGTTAGCATTTTAATTTCTATCCATTTGTGTGGATATAATAGAGACATATAATTGTATTTATATTCATAGTTTGACAAGTCAATCAATATATATAGGTATGTATTTTTAAATATATATATATATAACGCTAGAGTTTTATCACATGGATCCAAGAAAAGAAGCCGATTTTTTTTTTTATTATTTCTACATATGTTCGTTCTCGTTTTCTTTCCAGCACTTACATTAAACTCACTTGGAAGATCCAATTTGTAAGCATTGTCTTTGATCTTTTCAAAAACTTGGAATGGTTCTTCTTTTGTAGGATGTAATTTGTACCTTTTATGGGCTGAAAAATGTTTGAAAAATGTTCTTTTCTCATGTGCACACAAACCCAATCACTTAGTTCAAAGGTGACATGCTTTCTCCCTTAGTTCACCCAAGTTGCATATTGCTCATTTTGCTTTTTAATCTGCTACTTAACTTGCTCATGAAGTTGTTTTACATTTCTACATTTCTTTTACCATCCAAACTCATCTATAAGTAGAGGCAACAAATTTAAAGGAGTTAGTAGATTAGAGTCATATATAATTTCAAAAGGAGAATATGCAATAAAGGGATGCACATTATGATTATAAGTAAACTCAATAAAAGGTATATATTCCTTCCAACTTTCGATGTTCTTATGAATAACAATGCAAAGTAATTAAGTTGAAGCCTTATTAACTAACTTAGTTTACCTATCAGTCTTTGGAGGTTATGTAGCGAAGAATAAAAGTTTAGTTCCTAACTTACCCAATAATACTTTCCAAAGATAGTTAAGAAACTTAATATTTTTATCAGACACAATATTCTTTAAGTACTCTATAAAAACAAACAATTTTCTTAAACAATATATCTGCTATATAAGTTTTATGGCAAGGAATAAATTATATCATCTTAGAAAATTTATCAACTACCATAAATATAGAGTATCTACCCTTTTTCACCTAGGAATTCCTAAAATAAAATCCATGAAAATTTTAATCTATGGCTTACTAGGTATAAGTATAGGTGTCTACTACCTATATGGCAAGACCTTAGACTTGGAGTTCTTACATATGATACATCTATCACAAACCTATGAAAATTATTTTTCTTTAAACTGTTCACTCAATACTTTCAAGGTCTTCCCAATGCCAAAATGGCCCATCAAATCCCCTCTGCATGCCTCACGCGTAGCATTTAGGCACATATAGTTTACTTTTCCTAAATAGATAACCATCACATTCATAAACTTGTCAACTACTATCTTTTCACGTCATATAAATATCAAAAAATCATCATTAGTAGTATAGAATTCCTTTACAAATTCAAATCCTAAGCAATTTGGCATTTAAAGTAGTTATAAGTACATACCTCCTAGACAATAACAATATTATCCTTATCTTGTTCATACCTAGTGACATAAGAAAAATGCAACATGCAACTTTTCTTACATTAAAATGGCTCCCATATCAATACTTAATACTCACATTAAGTAATGCAAAAGTCAGGTAATGCAAAAATAGAAGTAGAGCACAATCTATGTTTAATGACATTAAAAGCATTTTCTTATTTAATGGCTCAATGAAAATCAAATTATTTTTTATCATTATTTTGATGAGTGATGTTACAAGTATGCTAAAATCTCTAGCAAAGTGCTTATAAAAGCTAATAAATCTATGAATACTTCTTACGTTAGTAATGTTTTTAGGCGTTGGCCACTACTAATTGTCTTTACTTTCTCATTTTTAACACGCATACATTCTGCAATAACAACATATCCTAAAATCACAACTTTTTTCCATGCAAATTTACAATTCTTAAGGTTAGAATACAATTTCTCTTTTCTTAAATCATCAAGCACCCATTTCAAGTATTAATACATTCATTTTAGCTCCTTCTATACACTAATAAGTCATTAGAATACACAGTCACAAATTTGCCTATGTATGCACACAACACTTGGTTTATTAATTTCATGAATGTATTAGTTATATTGGTAAGACCAAAAGCATAATTAATCATTCATAAAACTCAAACTTCGTCTTAAATATAATTTTCCATTCATCTCGCTCTTTCATTCTTATTTAATGATAGCCACTTTTTAAATCAAATTTAGAGAAAATACTTAAACTATGTAATTCATTAAGCATATCATTTAACATAAGAATAGGGTGACAATACTTTATCATTATTTTGGTGACCATACAATAGTTGATACACATCTTTCATATTTCATATTTCTTAAGAACCAAGAGTATTAGCATAGCACATGGACTCATACTCTCTTTAACATATCCTTTTGCCATCAATTCTTCTACTTACCTTTAAAGTCCTTTAGTCTCCTTAGAATTGTTTTTATAAGTTGGTTGATTAAGAATGACAACTCTAAGAATGAAGTTGATTTGATGCTTTATTCCTCTTATTAGTGGTAACTTGCTTGGCGCTTCTTTTAGAAATAAATCATCAAAGTCTTGTAGTGAAGAAAAACAACAACATTAGGCAAATAGTTATCAAATTTGTTAGTATTTAAATAAACCTCTTTATACAAGAGTACAAGTATAAGTCGATTTAAAAAAATAACTCTCATGATATATATATATATATATATGTATATAAATTCTATTGTTTTTTTTTCTTACTCTTTTTTTCCACTCTTTTTCTATGTGATCTCTCTCTTTTTTTTCTTTGTTTTTTTTTATCACTCTTATTTTTCCACTATTCTTTTCTTTTTCTTGTCTTACGCCTTCACTAATAATCTTACTTTTACTTTTGCTCTTAGGCACATTTTATTTTTACCTTTTTTGTTCGTTCCATCCTCCTTGTCAAATTTCAACTAATCTTCACAAACTTTGTTAGGATTAAGGGACACAAGAGTTTTATATATATATATATATATATATATATATATATATATATTATAAATAACAAATTAGTATCTATTCAAAACCCATCATGCATTGCTTTCTTATCAAATTGCCACAGTCTATCGAACAATATGTGCCTAGTATGCATAGGAATAACATCAAATAACACCTTATCATTATACCTATTATTATTAAAAGATACTAAAACCTGTTTATAAATTTTACTTTTCCACGCTCATTTAACCACTATAATTTATATAGTCGATCTAGAATACATCCTATCGACCTTGGAGGGTAATTTAGTATTTTTATACTTAAACTGTATTTTCATATATGTACATATTTTATGGCTAGTTGACATGTTATTGAAGCTTATTATTTATTTATAATATATATTATATTTTATTATTTAATGACATTTTAGAATTTTGTAAAAGAGGACATTTTTGTCAAATGGCCAAAAAGCCTTAAAAACTTATATTTTCTTCTTTCTTACCCCCTTTTTTTGTTCATTCATCTCCCCCTTCAATTGTTTTTTATTTTTCTCCCATCTTCTAATCTCCCACGCCTCCTCTTTGATTTTTCAGAGTCTTTCTATTGAGTTTTAGATAAGATTTTTAACTATTTTAAAGTTCTAAATTTTAATTATTTAGTTATTTTAATTTAACTACTAAAATGGTTATTTATGTATAATGATTTAATCTTTGAGTTGTGAACTTGATCATGATGTTTTGAGATTGATTGTGAGTTGTAAGAGAATAAAAAGACTTGTTATAAGATTTCATTACTTAAAAATCGGTTATATAGCAAGAATTTTTTATTTTGAGTTAAAATGAGTCTTTGATAATGTTTAAGTTATATTTTGATCCAAATATATTTTGAGGCTTGAATTACAATTTAGAATGACTATTTTGAAGTTTATAAGTTTAGAAGTTAAGTTTAAAGTTTGATTCAAACCAAATTAAAAAGAGTCAGATTTGGTATTGATAAAGGGTGAAACAATTCAAAATAAAAGATTGACGGTTTTGATCTTCTTGTTGTTTTTCTTGATTTATAAAAAATAAAAGTGCTTTTAAGCAAAACTTATTAGAGATAAAGCTATAGTAAACTTAAAAACCTTTGCAACAAATTTTTATGGGACTAATTTGAAGTTTATTTATCTTATAAAATGTACTCATTTCCTATTTTCTAACAATTTTTATTTTGATATTTCATAAGTTTCTATCAACCATTGTTTTGGGCTCAAATACTTGTTTAATAAAATAAATAAAATAAAATAGCACAAGTGATCAATGATCAAATTCACAAGTGCATGGTGTCAATTTATAATAAAAATATCATTTCCACAAAAAATTTAATAAACTAAATATGTTAAGTGCCACAATTATAATAATTATACTTTATTTAGACTTTAGTGAAATAAATTAAAATGCAATTGAATAAAACTAATACTAATAAGCTAAAACACCAGAGAATTTTTG
Organism: Swietenia macrophylla; assembly: GCA_032401905.1. Lineage (NCBI taxonomy): Eukaryota > Viridiplantae > Streptophyta > Magnoliopsida > Sapindales > Meliaceae > Swietenia > Swietenia macrophylla. The sequence goes on along the minus strand of CP135586.1, from coordinate 4,899,220 downwards.
TGAGAGAAAATTAGATAAAGTAGATTACTTACGGTCATAAATCCATTTTAGGTCATTAGAGTCTCTTAATCGGATTATCAATTTCATCAAAATTATTCTATTAACTAAGTTTTTAATTAATTATATATATCTCTCTCTAGTTTTCACTGAATACTATATATAGTCTTTTTAACTAATATCTTTATATAATTAAATTAACTATATGTGCATTAAGACTCAACTCTTAAAGTTATATAATCAATAATTGTAGTGACTCTAATTATTTCTTACATATATAATTTATGATCTAGTGTTTTATATTTTTTTCATTAAGTACTCAATATTCCACACCATAAAGAAATCAATTCAGTGGTCAATTAAATTGAAAACATTAAGAATAATTCATGTAAATAGAATAAATATGAATTTTTATTAATACTTCAGAAGTAGTCAACGCATAGTTCACAAAAGCTTCATCATTCCCCTAATTCAAGAAAATCTAGCCATTCATGATAATATGCCCCAAAGATATTCAAATGATGAATCTAGATCTTATGTGTATATATATATATATATATATATATATATATATATATATATATATATTTTGGGTATTTTATGGATAGATACAGGTGTTGAAACATGATATAGTGGTTGAGTAGATGAAAATTCATAATTGAAGTGAGTTTTTAGTTCTTTAGAGATGTTTTAAGGAAGTTGAAGGGTTATGCATGATTTTGAAGTGGTTATGGTGATATGGATATCTTTTGGAAGTTTAAGACGAGGAAGTGGAATTTTAAATTAGTATTAAGAATCAAATTAAAAAAATTAACAATTAGCGAATCAAATTTGATAAGATTAGGTTGCCACAAATAAGATTACTAGGTTGATTCGTTACACTCTAGAATAGCAAGAAGGAAGAGTGATAAAAATTAATAAGAAATTCATTACTAAACAAAAAAATTGTTTAGATAAGAATTTGGATACAACGCAACAAAATGCTTCTTCATTCATGAACTGAAAAATCTATTATAATAACATGCTTTTGATTTATAGAATTATCACAAACTTACTTTGGAAGACTTGCACATTTAATAACTAGTTAAAAAACTCAAACTAATTAATTAAAACACAACTATTAAAAGCTATAATTAATACATTATTAAATAAATATTTAAGTTATTAACTATCTTATTTATTGAAGTTCATTGACCGTAAATTGTCATCTTAATTGGCTAGAATTTAACTCAATTAACAAATCAATTTTCCTCCATGTAATTGAGTAAAGTAACAAGTTTGACTCTTGCTCTAGTAATTGATCTCGTATATGGCTCTTCTTGGATTGCAGCAACTTTATTTTCATGATGGAGTACATCATCTCCCCCTTGTTAAATTGAATTTGCCCTCAAATCCTTCTCATCTTTGCCTTTGAAATCATCTTTTAAATAAGAAGAAAGGTCCTTTATATTGAATGTAGCATAAACATGGAAATATCCAGGTAATTCGAACTTATAAGCATTATCATGCACCTTTTTAACAACTCTAAGAGGACCATCAGCCCTCGGCATTAGCTTGAATTTTCTTTGTGTTGGAAATCTCTTCCTACATAAATGAATCCAAACTAAATCTCTCGGTGCAAATTAAATTATTTTCCTCCTTTTGTTTGCTAATCGTGCATATTCTTCATTTTTATTTTCAATTTGCTTCTTCACATTCTCATGTAGAGATTTGACAAACTCAACCTTTTTTTTCCCATCAAAGCAAATTCCTTCTTCAATAGGTAGTGGTAACAAATAAAGGGGAGTTGTAGGATTGAATCCATAAACTACCTCAAATGGTAAATGCTTTGTTCCGCTATGCACACTTTTATTATAAGCAAACTCAATATATAGTAAACATGCATTCCAGTGCTTCAAATTCTTGTTAACAACAGTACGAAGTAAAGAAGAAAGGGTTTGATTTATCACTTTGGTTTGTCCATCGATTTGAGGATGGCATGTTGTGCTAAAGATACACAAATGTACTATAGTTGAACTCTTAAGAAGAAAATATATATGATCTACTTATTAGTTAATAAATGTTTTTAATAGTATGAATGTCAGATAATTAACAAAATTTAAATATGACATTTTTCTTAAAAAGTAGTAAATATTCAACTAATTTAAATACTTTTAATGTTACAAAGTGTTTTGACGATGTGATTAAAAAAATTATATTAATAAAATTATTTAAATAGACATTATAAAAGTATTTTGTATCATAGGGATATGACAACATAATTTTTTTTTTAATTGGGGTAATCTTAAATTGACAATAAATTTTCTTCTATTTATTTTTTAACATGGCATCAGCATGCCTATATTATCATACTTCGTGTTGTTAACAGTGGATGTCTTTAGAAACTAACCGGGATGCATCTAGATACATGCTAGCTTTCAAATTGGTTAAGTCTATTTAAGGTGGTTAAAGTTTTATGCTTACTGGCTGGAAAATAGAGGCTTTGCGGCTGATAAATGAGGTCACTTCATAGGCCAATATCTTGAGCTATTGAATTCCAATTTTAGCAATTGAATACTCGTTATAAAGCTTGAAGTTTCTTTTGTGTAAACTACTTTCTTGAAAATAAAGCTTCTTTTCTGTGTTTGTTCTTGTTGATTTAGGGATATTGCAGAATCACATAAAATGTATTTCGTATATTTAATTTATTAATTTTGTATCTTAATTTCTTTTATTGCTGATTTATTGATATTCAAGAAGTAATTTTGAATCTAGTTTGCAATCTCAGTCTAACACATGTTAAAAGTGGCTAATTTAAAAAATAATTATAAAATATATTTATACATGTCATTTTCTTAACGTAACAGTTTCTGTAAAATTATTTTTTTAATAGATTCTATATTTTAAGTTATATATTATTTAATACTTTTAAAGAATATTAATTTTTTTAAAAGAATATATATATATATATATAATTTGGTGGATAAGAAGAAGATGATTTGAGTCAAGCCTCACAAATTAGAAGGAATCTTGTTAACATGTATGGTTGTCTCTCCTATTACTGATTTATGAGAAATGTTGTTAACAAGTAAAAAGGCAAAAAGCATTTATGTGCATCAAAAACCAAAGTCTGCTATTCCATGTTTTCGGGTTACCTTTTGCTTGTCCTACTCCAGTTGGTATTATTTTTTTCAATTCTTTAAAAATACAAATAAAAAATGATTATAGAAGATATCTAACAATTAAGGGTTAAGCTGAAATGATTGTGGTATTCTATATTTACTAAATGAATATTAAAAGCACCAAAAATAGTTTTTTGTTTTGTTTTTTAGAAAATAAATTTTGGAAAATAATGCCAACACGTCCTTACTTGTTATTAGTTGTCATATAACTTGCTCTCATTTTCTATTAAATTTCAACAAAATGTAGCAAAAGTTCACATTTTAACATTCTGTGTAATATCTTTCATTATCAGAGGTCCTCCTACTCCTAGATATGTTCCTCTTTCCCTTCTTTCTTTTCCAATTTCTTTCTTTCTTTCTTTTTGTTGGGTTTTTTCCGAAAACATCTTACCATAATTTGCACTATTATATATATTATATAAGTCATAATTGCATTAACAATTAGTTTTATAAATTATATTAGCCCTTTGCTGTTGGCATGAACAAACGCAGCTTTCAGCTTTGAAAGATCACATGAAACTTAATAATTAATCCTTACAGTGTGTTGTGTTAATTTTCTAATTATTTCCTTGAATAAATTCATTATATGGAAAACAAGGCCAAGCAGGTCAAGAATAGCCCTTTTATCCCATCATTTTTATTTTCTAATTTTCGTGCCTTACTGTTAATTGATTGGTTTGATATGACAACTACATTTTCGAAGGAGGAAAAGTTGCAGATAATTTCTGATTTTTTCTGATAATTTAGCGGGAAATATATTCGAACAAGACATTACAAATAAATATACGTACATTGGCTAATATACGTACATATAATCATGCATCTATTAATAAAAAAATTAAAATTACAAATAAATAATAAATAATATTTAAAATATAAATAAAAATTTAAATATAATATTAAAAAATTTAAAAATATATAATAAATAATTCTTAAAATATCAATAAAAAATTTAAAATTTTAACATAAAATTAAAAAATATACACGTGCATAAATATAACATTAAGAATACACATCATAGACCATTCTGTCAAAAAATAATAAAAAATTATCAACAATATTATTATTTTGCAATAAAAGTACATTGAATGAAAATCAAAATATAAAAATTAGAAATCTATGGATGTTATTTATTCTTATTAAAAAATAAAAAAATTAAAAGGAAATTGTCTAATTCTCTGCCAGTCAAACGCATGTCCTGCTCTTACAGATGGAACATATTGCATGAAACATAGCAAGTTCAGGAAATAAAACCTTTTATTCAGTCTTAGCATTCGAAAGTATTTATAGCTTTACATGATATAGAATACAAGAGAAGCTCAGAGAATAAAATATAGGGAGCAAGGAATAATATTCTGTCATGGATCCTTCTTCTAAATAGGGAAAGATTTATTTACTTAGTCAAAAGCATAAGCACCAGCACCTAATCTACCAAACCCAGAAAGCTAATAAAAATATGAAGCAGAAAGAAATCTCAATAAAAATGAAGTTAGAAACAAATAAGATAGGATAGATTTACCACAGGCTTTTGACAGGTCGAGTCAAAAAAATACCTATACGCAACACCACTACCACCGATGCCCTAGAAAGATTTTAAAAATATCAACATAAGCCGTTGATATTCAACTCAACATTAAATGTATAGAAGAATGAGAACTGTTATTTATTCAAACTCGTACACAAATTAATGTGACAACATTCTATCATTATCACATCTCCTACATCTTAACCGGAGTAAGAGAACATAAATAAATACGGGATATGTGGTGAGAACATAAATAAATACCGGATACGTGGTGAGAATATAACTTATATAGAATCAGTACAAGAGTGTATCTCTCTAGTATTAGTGATCACAAAATATATATGTAATCAAAGATGCAATATTTATTCATTTTCCAAGTGCTAGACGTCCCTTTATATCTTGTTTGCATTACAATTGCACACATGCATGCTTGAGCCTTATTCACATATCACAAGATATGGAGCCAGAAATCTTAAAAGAACCAGAATATAGATCATCCAATCATAGTTACTTTGGCTAAATAGAAGTCAGAAACTCTTCTATCACAGACAAATTCTACATTTTCTTTCTCTAAAAGCTATTATGATATCTTTTCTGTTATTCAAAATGAGAATTATGTTCCTTATACATTTAGTACTCTTGTCAACCCCAGAAAAAGGCCTAAAGTTTTCTTAAGATATTATTATAAGTTTTAGTACTACACAATTTGATAGCATTGCTTAGTTATCTCACTGTAGATAAGAGTTCAATCATTATGATTTAATTTCTTGCATCACTACTGCAGACATTTACATATTTATTTTTTAAATAGTAATGTATCAACTAATACATGTTTCTACCTTTGACGAGACTGAGCGAGGTTAGTCAAGCAATTAGCATATGTTTTCCATACATTGCAAGCACATCTATTTATCTATATATATATATACACATGTATGTTGGTTTGATGCAAATGGTGCCATGAAATGCACTGATTACCATTATCTAATTGAAAACCTGTTGCAGGTTTAGGATGGCCTATCTGATTGGCAAACCAAGCTTGTCAAGTAAAACAATCATCCGTGGAAAATCTGGCTGGCCAAGGTGCAGCCAGTTGCAAACCCGTGAGAACATTCGTGCAAACAGACACCAACACTTTTAGAGAGATTGTGCAGTGCTTAACTGGTAGATTGGAGAGTGATGTGGCTACACAAGAAAGAGCAGCCATGAAGGTTAGCTGGCATAAAGAGGCAGACTTTCAGACTCCATGAAGGAAGACAATATACAAGGCCCAAGTTTGATATAGTTAAACGTCCTATCACCTTCAAACATGTTTCATCTCAATCAAAATCAGAAACCGCTAGTTTTTCCAACAAGTCATCTTGGCACCCTGTCAACAATTTGTTCTAAGCTGTCCATAATGGAAGAACAGAACATAGAAAAATCAGTATTATCTAAATTGAATAGCCAATGAGAGGAAAAAGCCATGAAAGAGAGAAGTTTTTACTTGCACCCATCACTGGGGTCTAGACCAGGATATACTGAACCAGAACTACTTACTTTGTTCCCTCTGACATCTCCCAGGATAAGTGAGAAACCATGACTTTTTTATTGGGTGACTTCTTTTAAAACTTTTTTTTTTCTCACCTGTAAGAAATGTATGCAAAGTACGTAGGAAAAGCAGGACGATCTATGACAACCTCATTTACTTTTTCAGTTATTAATTGTCTTTGATTATAACAAACTGTTATTGAACTATAATGTTTATTCTCACCACTGGACACAAAAGGTGACTTCTGCGAGCTTAAAAAGGAAGGACAAAGCAAGGTTGTCCAAAACATTCATGGAGTAAAACTCTAGTGGTCTAATGCAAATCTTGGTTCATCCATCAAGATATAGATAAAGGCATGCTTGATTCAGAGATAATATAGAATTTGCATACCTTGGGAATAGTTCTTCACTGACCTTAAATTACAAATTGTTATTAGAAAACAGAACTTTTGATACATTTGGTTAGAGAGCAGAAACAAATGAATATTAGAAAAGGTGAAAATGGAGCATTAAAAACGTGCAATTAAAACCAAACCATAGGCAGTTGACAAATTGAATGGAACATTAAATAATTACTTTCTCATAAGCATTTATTTCTATCATATTTTTATTTCGCATAAGGACACAGCTTCCAACTTAATTAAAATGTTATATTTAAAATTGATAAATATTGTGCCGTGAGTTTTGTGCATGTAAATATTGGAACTAACTTGATCATCTAGGTGACAGCCACCATCTATCAATAACATAGGAAATATCAATACAATAACTTACTGATATAACATTGAACAAATGGTGAAAAGTTCCACACTATTATAAAAGTGAAACCAGTTCCCTTGATTATTATAAGCACAACATGAAAGAAAGAAAGAAAGAAAGACAGAGAGAAAGAGAAGCACCAGGAAACTAAGATTTTTGAAAAATCATTTTGGTTTTACAGTGAAAGAGACCAACCGTAAAAGCCGTCTTCTTATGCAACTATTTGCAATAAGAAATGAATGGATGGAAAATAGGCATTCGTAGAGATTATATAGATTGAAGAAGATGACTCCTAGGTTCTTAAAAGACACTCATAAATGAAAATAAATAGAAACAAGTTTAGTTGAAAATTTCATAATTATGTCCTATTATTTGACTAATGTTTAGTTTATATACAGTTTCGGGCCTTCCATACCAAAAAGTTTTGTCAATAGATAATAGAACCAAATTTGCAGCATATTTTAACAATTGGTGGGATTTCCCTAGAAATGAGAATATCCAATTTTTTAATGGCATTTAAAGAGTAGTTCCTTCAGAACTATTTATAGTATAATTTGCAGAAAATTTGCTAAACCTTACATCAAATCAATGCAAGATTGGTCTTAATTTAAACAACCAAATCATGAGTGTGTTAATCAAAGTAGATGATACCAGAAAAATCATACAAAAAAAGAACCAAACACTTGATTTATGTGGTTCAACAATGATTGCCTACATTCATAGATGAACAGATTCCAGCTCTCTTTTGTTATTCATGAACGAAAGAATATCAAGGTTACAATCAAAGACTACATAGCAATGAAGAAGAAAAAATACAAAGAAGAAACCTGCACTTTCTTTCTTCTCAAGATCTCTCAACAGATAATTCTTTCTATTTTTCTTTTTCCTCACACAAACCTGAATATCAGTCATAAAACCGTAGCCTCTAATTTAAGCTTTTTTTTTTCTATTATAAAGGAAACAAAATGACTTGTTAGGAGTAACTCCTAGTGTACAACTGTAAAATGGTTTTTAACTAGCCAACTTCCTTCTCAAACTAACACTCAACTTATCCCCTTTAAATAGCTCATTCAACTATTTCTCATACTTTTGAATCACTCAAGGACTTACAAATCTCCACCTTGATTTAATAGATATTCAGAACAAGCAAAAAACTAAAATAAATCATCATTCAACTCCTTAAGCTAATTCCATATTCATCAAGCTCAAACAAAGTTTGAACTTGACACCAGGAACAAATTTAATCAAAATGTCAGATGGATTATGTTCTGATTTAATTGTCACCAATCTCATAGCCCCATCATTTACCACATCTCTGATAACAAGCAATCTAACATCTATATTTTGGTCCTCTCGTGATACAAATGGTTTTTCACCAAATGCAAAGCACTTTGACTATCACAATGAACATCAACACAGCCTTGATTAACCTTTAATTCATTTACCAAACCTTAATCCACAAAGCTTTTTTAACAGCTTCAGTGTAATAATATATTCTGCCTCAGTGGTAGAAAGTGCAACCACATGTTGCAATATGGCCTTTTAGCTTATTGTACAGTTGAACAGGGTAAAACAATAACTTCTAAGTGATCTTATCTTATTTTATCAAGATCTGCTGCATAGTCAGCATTTACATATCCCATGACATTTCCATGATTTGAGACATTTCTATGATACATCAGTCCATGATTTTTAGTGCCATTCAAATACCTAAGAACCCATTTAACTACATTCCAGTGCTCCTTGCCCGAACTTTCCATGTATCTATTTACCAAACTCACAGCTTGTAATATATCAGGTTGAGTACACATCATAGCATACATCAAGCATCTTACAACACTAGCATAAGGTACCTTACCATAACATGGTTTTCTTCCTCAGTAATTGGTGCTTGATCCTTGACAACTTGAAATGAGAAGCTAATGGAGTCAAAACACCCTTTGATTCACTCATCCCAAATTTATCAATTACCTTTTGTACATAATCAATTTAAGATAAGAATAGAGTTCCCTCCTTTCTGTTCCTTATGATCTGCATCCGAAGTATTTTCTTAACTTCTTCTAAGTCTTTCATCTCAAATTCAGAACGCAATAAATCTTTAAGTCTTATTTCTCCCTTGTTTTTACAAGTTAGCAACATATTATCAACATAGAGTAGTAGGTAGATCATATCAGTTTCTAAAATTTTCTTGAAATAAACACAACTGTCATAAAGATTCTTGCTATATCCTATGTTAATTGTGAACATATCAATCTTCTTATACCATTGCCTAGGTTATTTCTTTATGCCATAAAAAGATTTCTTTAAGAGACACACTTGTCCTTCTTTGCCTTTCAATTCAAAACCATCAGATTGTGTCATTAAAAATTTCTTCCTCTAATTCACCATATAGAAATGCAGTTTTAACATTTAATTGATCCAGCTCAAGGTTTTGACTTGTTGTAATTTCCAACAGAATCCTTATGGAGCTGTGCTTAACCATTGATGAAAATAACTTCATTATAATCAAAAACCTTCTCTTTGTGTGAAGCCCTTTACAACAAGTCTCACCTTGAATCTGGTTTCCTTAATACCTGATATCCTTTCTTTGATTCTGAAAATCCATTCACAGCCCACAATCTTTTTGTTTAATGGTTTATCAACTAATATCCAGGTCTAATTTTTCTCTAAAGATCCCATTTCATCCTTCATGGCATCCAGCCATTTACTCTTGTCCTTACTCACCATGGTTTGCTTGTAAGATTCTGGTTCAATATCATTTATGTAATTGGGCATCACAAAAGCATAAGAAATCAAGTCTGCATATCCATACTTGACTAGTGGTCTGACATTTCTCCTTTCTGTATCTTTGGCTTGTTAAAAATCATCCAAAGCTACTACTTATTGATCATCACTTTCACTCTATCTTCTTGTTCATCTATCAAAGATCTCTTATTTCCTTTTTTAGCTGTCTCCACCTCAAGTTGAATCCTATCTCTGAAGTCATTTGTCTGCTGATTATTAAATCCTTCTTCTACTTGATTTTTTAGCATAGCTTTCTTATTGAAGATAACATCTCGACTAATTATACATGTTAGAGAAATTACTAATGAACACCAAATCTTGTAGCCTTTTACTCCCTTTGGGTAGCCAATGAGCATCCCCTTAATGGCTCTAGGTTCAAGTTTTCCTTATTTTATATGGACATACACAAGACAACCAAAATCCTTAACTTGCTGAGATTAGGAGTTTTTCCATACCATACTTTCTCTGGTGTTTTAAGTCTAATTGCTATTGAGAGACTCCTATTAATCAAGTATGCTGCTAGGACAACAGCTTCACCCATAGTGTTTTTGGAAGTTTAGTAAAAAATATCATACATTTTACCTTCTCCAATATAATTCTGTTCATCCTTTCTGCTAATCCATTTTGTTGTGAAGTATGCATTATCGTCTTATGCCTTGCAATCCCTTCTTTTTTACATAAATCATCAAACCTCTCATTATAGAATTTGAGCCCATTATTTGATCTGATTCTCTTAATCTTCTTCCCTATCTAATTCTCTATAAAGGTCATCTAAGCTTTAAACTCATAGAACACTTGATCATCTATGACAGAGAAAATATCTAGCACCTTTAGGAATTGCACTTGAGTAGGTTTCTACAGATTTGCATGGATGTAATATATGTTTTCTTTTGTCTTATGAATTGCAGTATTAAACTTGGTTCTATGTAATTTACCAAATACACATTTTTCATAAAACTCAAGTGAATTGATTTTATCCTTGCTAAGCAAACCTTATTTGCTTAATTCCTTGAATCCCCTTTTCACTCGTGTCCTAGCCTAAGATGCCACAGCCTTGTCTTCTCATTATTTTCAGCAAATGCATTTATAGAACTATCACTCTTTCAAGAACATACAAGCCAGTCACCCTTTTCCCTTTTGTAATAATCATAGAGCTTCTAAACATTTTTAAGATTCCCTTTTCTGCCTTAAATAAATAGCCCAATTTTTCAAGCATCTTAAGTGAAATCAAATTTCTCTTGAGATCAAAAACAAATCTTGCTTGTTGAAGTTCCCTTTCAACACCATCAAACATTCTGATTTTAACATTTCTAATACCAACTACCTTACAGATCATATTATTCCCCATTAATACTCTATCACTGTCAAAATAAGTCAAAGAAGTAAAAAGATTTTTATTTGGACTCATATGAAAAGAACATCTAGAATAAAAAATCCACTTACCTTCAATTTTAACACCTAAGGAAATAAAGAGATCAGCACTGAGATATCCATCTTCAGAACACTCACTTGTGGCCTCTAAATTTGCTTGAGCATCAATAGTTGATAAAGTCCTTTTGAATTCGTGTTCTTTTTCAGCAACTGCAGCATCTCCACTTTGATTCTGCTTCTCCTTTTTCTTGTTCTTCTTTTTGGACAGTTTTTAATGAAACGCCCTTCTTTATGATAGAAGAAACATTTTCTCTTTGCATTCTTTAACTTTGATCTGTTTTGGTTTCTTGGCTTTGATTCTTTTTTCTCAGGTTTACATTTAATCCTTCTCCTTCACTTGTCTTTTTTTTCTGATTTATTATTGAGCTCCTTTGATTTTAATGCAGCTTTAACTTTTTCGATTGATAAACTTGTTCTTCCATACAATAAAGTTTCAATGAAATGTTCATACAATCTTGGTAAAAAACATATCAACATCAAGGCCTCATCCTCATCTTCTAACTTTATATCCAGATTTTCAAAATCAATTATGATTTTGTTGAAGAGAGTAAGATGGTCTTCAATTTTCGTTTCTTCATCCATCTTGAGTGTGTGCAGTCTTCTCTTCATATACAACTTATTAGTAAGAGACTTTTGCATATACAATCCTTCAAACTTTTGCCACAAACTAGCCATTGTCTTCTCTTTTGACACCTCAAGAAGTACTTTGTCTCCAAGGCTCAAAACAATGCCACTGTATGACTTTGACAAAATAGTTTTTTTCTCTTTTTTTATAAGTGTAGTAGGCATATTATCTTCACCTTCCAAAGCATCTTCAAGACCCTAGCGGACCAATAAAGCCTTCATCTTGATTCTCCACAGGTTGAAATCATAATTCCCTGTAAATTTCTCTATATCATACTTTGTGATTGACATTTTTTCTTTCAACTTCGGCTCTGATACCAATTTATAGTATAATTTGCAGAAACCTTGCTAAACCATACACCAGATCAACGAAAGAGTGGTCTTAATTTGAATAACCAAATCTGCGTGTTAATCAAAGCAGATGATACCAAAAAAATTATACAGGAAAAGAAACAAACACTTGATTTACATGGTTCAGCAATGACTGCTTACATGCACGAATGAACAAATTCCATCTCTCTTTTGCTATTCATGAATAAAAGAATATCAAGGTTACAATCAAAAAACTACACAGTACTGAAGAAGAAAAAATACAAAGAAGAAATTTGCACTTTCTTTCTTTTCAAGTTCTCTCAATAGATAATTCTCTCTATTTTTCTTTTTTCTCACCACGTACCTGAATATCAATCATAAAACTACATCTAATCTCAACCTTTTTTTCTATTATAAAGGAAATAAAATAACTTGTTAAGAGTAACTCTTAGTATACAAATGTAAAACAGTTTTAACTACTCAACTAACTTCTCAAACTAACACTCTAACTTATTCCCTTTAAACAGCTCATTCAAACACTTTTTCTGATGCCTTTGAATCACTCAAGGACTTACACTATTAATAGTAATAACAATCTCAAAAGAAGATCAATTTAATGAATGTGAAGATAACAAATAGTATGATTTATTATTGGACTCTTTATCTTTTATTTTTCATTTTTAAGATAATTGCAAAAACGATTTTATCCAAAATAATACCAAGGCATCATGACACACTTTTAATCTAATATTCACTTGATAGGCTCACCAAAAGTTGTCTCATCTAAACACACATTGGCTTTTTATTCTAGCTGAAAAAAAAAAGGTGTAAAAATCTACTAAACTGCTACTGCTGAAGGTAAGTCTGAATTGTGATATGCATATTGGGTAATGATACAGCCTTTAACCCTATAACCAATGCTAGTAAGACCAGAAAACTTATAGATTACCTCATATTCTATAAGTTTGCCCAAATTCATTCATGAATGTTTATGTGAATTTTTATTTGTACAACAGTCAAAGAAAAAAAATAAAAGTAAAAGTCTTTTTTTTTAATTAAACACCTATGAATAACATAATGGAAAATCTTCAGCCAGTCAAATCATTGGCCAAAAATTTTATGTAACTACAAAAGTTTATCTTGGGGCAAATCTAGAATTACATTTTAATTTACCAACTCTTTTGTATTTAAGATTTTATTTATTTTTTCATACAGACAACAAAATATGGTCCACAGGAGAAAATAAGTAAACGCAAAGGAGGGCAGGAAATAAAATGTAAACTAGAAAGAGTACACAACTTACTGTAGGTTTAACATGCTTTTAGAAGATTATATATTACCTTAATTAAGTATTTGTTAAGATTTACAGGTTTCTGATTCATATTGATGAGATATGAAAGCTATTGAAATAAAGTTGATGCTCTGCTCCCCACTGTGGTCAACCATGAAAACATATATGCATGCAGTTAATTTATCTGCTCAACAATGAAAGAATGCACGCCCATCTCAGGAAAGAAGACAATGGAATTCTAAGAATTTACAATGGTAGATTCTGATAGCCTCTTTAACTCCTAATTGATTGAATTTTCTTTTATTTGCATATCTCAGTTTTTGTTACAATAATTAGTTTAATTTCTCTATACATTTTGTAAACTGCGTAAGAATTAGGAAAGAAAAGTGGCCCCAAGGCCTTCTAGATCAAGTTCTCTGTTCATGTGCATTCCTTGATTAATTTGAATCTCGATTAGGCTGTATTAAGCTCTTAGCAATCCCAGTGGGTTCCCCTAGGTTGGCCATCATCTATAATAGATTTATGATATTGCGAGTTAATTAAAATAAACTCAGAATAAAAGGGGCATTTGATTCTATTTTATATATCATCTCTTGGAATTATATACCTGCCCTTTTCCTCCTCAGTTTTAAAAGGATTTGCAATTGACTGCTTGTCCTTCTCTTACTCCTGTGGCTGTAACTTCTAAAATCCTTTTCCATTGCATCCTGTGCTTCATCAATAATTTTGATCTGGTTCTCAAAAAACTGTTCTTGGAAATCCATCTTCTAAAAGAATAGAAACAAGAGAGTTAAAAAAAACAATTAAAAAAAAATAACATAAAAATTACGTCCAGAATTTTTCTATTTACCAAAGTAAAGGCATAAAAAACTGGCAGCATGCTTTCCCCACCAGATACTGTCAACGAAAATCAAAGAACAAGATTATCAAGACAGCTTATATAAATGTTGACAACAAATCAATAAAGCCTTATTTTAAGTTTTCAGTCGCTGTTAGCCATCACTTGAGAAATTAATTTCAACAAGGACTTCCTTGGTAATCCACATCATCCATACGGCGTAGTTACTAGCTTGTGCCGCTTATAGCAGAACACTGACTTCTGTTTCAAATTTGGAAACAAATCCTACACAATTGGACGTTGTACCTCTTCCTTTGTTCTTTAACAACTGTGTCTAATACAATTCTAATTGTGTAGAAAACAGGAAAGAGAAAATATATATTTCAAAACAATTGATGTTATCATGTGTTTTCAGAGGATTCAATTGAAGAATGCATGATTCTGAGCATAATCCCCACCGTTTCACATGTTTGTGCAGATACCACGTGACTGAAATATCCAAGTCTTCCTTTACCGCCATGAAACCATAAAGTTGGTATTTTCTGCCTATGTGGTATAAGACCTTATAACAACCCCAAGAATATATCCTTTCTGTGCTCAACAAAATGCTTACTCAGGAGCTCAAACATTAGATAACCCCAACAGAACTCTCAATAATCAAAATATTCGTCCTAAGATGCCAACCACATCTGGATTAGTATAAGAATCCTGAGAATCCTAGGTTCCTGCTTCCAGAGCTGTTTTGGACTTCCTCACATAAACCTCCACCCACCATCATCTTGAACTGAACCCGGGCTGATATACCTGCCACAGAGCCACTGAACTGCTCAAACTGGGAAGTTAGAGACTTCAGTTACATTTTTCTGCTAAAAGGATGGATTGTTATATGTGCCACCGACAGAAGGCTTTTAACCACTCTTCTTGTACTTGTCTTTGCATGAAATCCTCTACTGGATAATTGGTAAAATAGGACTTGAATCAAATTTTAACATTTAAAAGGTGACCAATAGAAACAGAGAAACACAGGAATCAAATATTAAAATGAGGGCAACAGAAAAAAGATGCACAAGAGAGAAAAACCAAAGCTAATAGAAGAACATTTAACATCAGAGACGCTCAATATAAGATGCTGTCAGAATTTCAATTAATCATTCAGTTTGCTACAGAATTTTCATAAACAAAATATCCTTATCAATTAATAGAACAAAATTTAACATAACTACAAGGTGTTGGTACTGAAGGTAAGACTCAGAAGAAAATAAGCAATGTTAATGAAGTTCATTTATCCTTATCAAGTTTACTAACAAAGTTAATTCCCGGTGCCTATGCTCCCACATTATTAAAGTTAATTCAAGTACTGATGTTGCTACATTACTAACTCTCCAACATAACGCTACTAACTGAAATTATAGTCAATATCAACAAAAATGAGACAAATACATGCAGAAATGAAATGCTAGGCATCTCTGACAGAAAAAAACATCAAATTGAATTCTCTGACTTACTAAGGTATACCACCAACAGGTCACAGGCAATGAACTTCCACTGAATGAATTTACAAATTTCATTTCACCTGTTGTCAAATAATTTCTGGCAGGAATACATGGACAATTCAAAAATAACCCAGTTTTTGCACTTGTTATTTCAACTTGAAAAGCAAGCCATGAAATCAGGAATTCATCTACAAAACAAAATTGAGGACATAAGATAAGAACTATTTCTAAATATTCCAATCCTACATATTAGGTTAAAACTTTCTATACCTACACTAGATGTCAATGTATTAAGTTCACTCAAGTAGAATTGTGTACCTACAACCTAAAGCACAAAAAGGAAACTATCTTTCAAGATACAAGTAATCCATTTCAAACAGATTTGCAGTGTAATCCACTGGCTTTCACTTGTAATACTCCAAATCTAATAAGTCTAAGAGTTGATATACACAAAATGAAATAGATCTTTGATTTGTTCATCCAGTATTCTCAATATACAATAAATCATGTCTCGTTGAGCATGGAAATAGTCTCCAGCCATGAAGACATTATTCCTCCTTTCCACTTCAATCCAGCTGCATCCTGCTGGCTTTTTCAAATCTCTTTTCCTCATCAGTTTTCTTATCTCCATGACCCCATCCCATCGAGCATCTGCTGCATATAGGTTTGACATAACCACATAATTTCCAATATTGTTTGTTTCAGTTTCAAACAAGTGATTTGCCACAACACGGCCCAATTCCACCTCACGATGGGTCCTGCAGGCACCTAGCAGTGTCCCCCATATATTTGCATTTGGTTCAATAGGCATCCCAATCACTAAAGAATATGCATCACTAATCTGTCCTCCTCGAGCAAGAAGATCCACCAGACAAGCATATTGTTCTAAGGTCGGTTTGAGCCCATGAACCTTCTTGATAGAGTAAAATATCTTGAGTCCTTCATCGACAAGGCCAGAATGACTGCAAGCAGATAATATGGCAGTAACAACAACATGATCTGGCTTTACACCCAATTCAAGCATTTGAGAAAAAACCCTAAGTGCTTCCTTTCCCATACCATGCATGGCATACCCACCAACCATAGCAGTAAACATAATCAGATCTTTTTGAGGATTTGACAGGAAAATCTTAGAAGCACTGACTATGCTGCCACATTTTGCATATAAATCTAGCAGAGCTCCTTCCAAGCGGACATCATCAAAACAAGATCTTATCACATATCCATGGCACTGCCTCAGCAGGTGGACAGATGCCATTTGAGAACACACTGGAAAGAGGCTCATAATAGTCATTGCATCAGGCTTCATTCCTCGATCTTGTAACTCAAGGAATAGACTAACAGCTTGATCAGGAAAATCATTGTCAGCATAAGCTCGAACCATTAGATTCCAAGGGGTGAGATCAGTTGCACGCACGTTGTTAAGTATCATATATGCTTTGTCATGTGATCCACAATTCGCATAATCTGAGAAAATTGAATTCAACGTGACCGAATTTTGCTTCTTCAATAAACTCTGAAAAATTTTGAATGCATATTCCATGTTACAGCATTTTGCATATGCATCAAGTATCGCATTCCCAAGACTAGGTTCAGTATCACCATGTAAAAAACCAGCCTTAATTGAATAACCGTGAGTTTCCTTAACCATACATACTCTGAGAAGAGTCGTACAAAAGTGAACTATGGTTAAGAGAGTAATGGAGTCAGGTCTTATTCCTTCCATATGCATGCAATTTAAAAGGTTCAAAAACTGAGTATTGTATCCACTTTCTGAGAAGGCATCAAGCATAGAGTTCCATGATATCAAGTCTCTCCTAGAAATTATCAAAAATGTCTGATAAGCTGCTTCTATGTTATTGCATTTCACATAGAAACTGACTAAAGCATTCCAAACTGCTGCATCCTCATGTAGATAAGGATGACGGAGAAAATAACCATGGATTTCTTTACCAACCTCCAAGTTTTTTAAGTGTGCACAGGCAGGAAGAACACTGAGGAGAGTGACAGAATCTGGCATTATCATCTCTATAGAGATTAATTCACGAAAAAGATCCAATGCTTTCAACCACTCATCATTTGATGCATATCCAGCAATAATAGCATTCCAAGAAACCAAATCTCTCGGTTTCATCCTCCAAAACAATAGTTCAGCCTTTTCCATCTGTCCAACTCTCAAGTAGAAACTCACCAACGCATTGCAGACCGAAATATCTGCCATTAACTCAGCCCTACGCAACACATAACAATGAGTCTCTCTTCCAAAGAAATAGCCTACATTCTCATCTAAAGAGGCACAAATTGGTAGAATATTCACAATTGTGGCATAATTCGGTTTTATTGATCCTCTCAACATCCAACTAAACAATCTGAATGAATCAACGATGAACTTATTTTCAGAAAACCCTGAAATGATAGCATTCCAAGAAACTACATCTTTGTCCTCAATTCTGTAAAATACAGAGTATCCATCAGGTATAAACCCACATTTTGCATACATAGATGCAAGAGCATTTCCAACTAAAGTCCGTGTCTCCAATCCTGATTTAATCACGTATGCATGCACGCTCTTCCCTGCAGATATATGTCCTAAACGAGCACACACAGGAAGAACTATAGCAACAGTCACAGAGTTAGGCTTGGGCTGATTGCCAACATGCATATTATAGAACAAACTCATAACATGAACATCGTTAACACGAGAAGTGGGAAACGCAGATAACAAAATGTTCCAAACGACAGGATCAATGGTACCCATCTGACTAAACAGTTTCTTACAATCGTCAGCAACTCCACATTTGGCATACAAGTTAAGCAGCGCTTTGGACACGGCCTGGCAAGAAATATGGCCCAGTTTTATGACATAACCGTGAAGAGCCTTGCCTAATATAGTGGCAGAGAGAGACGTACAAGATTTGAGAGAAGCTGCGAAAAGCTGATAATTTTGTCTAACACAAGGTGAAGATTGTATATTATGAGCGAAAAGGGAAAGAGCCTCCTTGTGCAAACCATCACTATAGAAGCTATTAATTATAGAGATCCATGAATATGATTTGGCATTTGGTTTAATCATATCTACAAACAGTTGTTGTGCATTTCACCCATAAACACAAGGTAACGTAATTGAAAAATGTAAATTTCTTGCGGAGAGAGGGAGAGTAAAGAGAAAGTGTGTGGAAGAAGCAGGAAAAGAGAGAGAGCTGCGTGAAAATTATGTCGATTCGACGTCCATCGACATAGCCGAATTCTTTCCTCTTTGCTTTTTTGTGCACAAGCCTCGTTTCATTTAGAGTTGCTTCTCATAAATTTATTTTGAGCTTCAAAATGATGCCAACCATTTTCCTTCCAAGTGAGACAGGAAATTCGTACTAATAAATTTTGAAACATTAAATTTTATATTTTTAATAAATATCAAAATTATTTTTAAATTTTTTATAATTTATTCCTACAAACATAAAAAAAAATTATAATATGTGTAATATCTTGTAAATTTCGAATGGTAACACTAACGAGCCGTATTATTTTTTAAAATTTTTGCAAAAAATTTATGTTTTATTATTATTATATATTAACATTTAGTTATATAAATAAATTCTTTAAAAATAAAAAGGTTTGCAAACTCATGGGGACATTATCCCCAAAAAAAAAAAAAATTAGTTAAGTTCAGACTAAAATAAATTTTCAGCTATAGTGTTGAATTTACTCAAATTTTTAATTAATTCTATTTCAAGAATATTTTATCATAATAGCCAAAATTGAAGTGTCAATTCTAATTACGATTAATGAGAACAGTAATTTATGACACAATTCGTCTAAATAATATAAATTTGACATAAATTTATAAGTTTAAATTCACATATAATAATATGGTTATTAAATAGGTATATATGACACGATACGATAAATAATTGTGTTCAATTTAAATGTAAAATTTTTAATACGTGAATTTATTTATAACACGATTAATTATTTAAATAGTTATAATATAATAACTTTATTTTATATTTTTTAAATGATTTAATTATTTTTATTATATTTTAAAATATATTAAGTTATACTTATAATAAAATTAATTAGTATTTATGTGTATAATATGATAAATATAATAAATATATATATATATTATACTAAATAAGTGATATGATTATAATTAATTTAATTATTTATTAATTATATCATGTTAGATTTTTTAATTTTTAAATAGATTGTGTTCAAGTTGACCTCTATTTAATATAATATAAATATAATTTGACACACATACAGCACAATAATTCAAATTTTAACCACTAATAATCTAAGTCCATAGTCTGTTTTTCAGTCAAAGATATTAATTAGGACAAAAATGCGAATGATATTGTCTTTTTAAGATAAAAGTGGAAGGGGGCACACCGCAGAAATGTCAAGCAGAAGAAATTTTATATCAGCACATTTTGGTCCAGTATGTATATATTTGACTTAAAAAAAATGATGACGAAGAAAAAGAAACTCAAATTTGATTAAAATTAAAATTTTGCCCTATACTTTGAGCTATGATCATAAAATACTCTTTTTCCAATTTTTTCAACTTTTATTCGGTTGCTTAAACAACATTCGTATTTAGCTATTATTGGACCTGTATTCAATCATGATCAAGTAACTTTTTAAAATTTCAACCCCTAATCTGATAATTTTTCATACCAAGAATGTAGATGAATAAAAAAAATAACATTCTAATTTTCTAAAAGTTTTAGCAAAGGGTCCTCTTACAAAAAGAAAATTTCTCAAAATGCAAAATCTGTAAATAAAATTTGAACTCTTTTGATAAAATTTCAATTTCAATTACTCCACTTTAACATCAATATGCAACCGTTTGATGCTCCAATATCTTTTCATTAACTTAAAATTACAAACCTATTTTACTATATTTACACAAGTACAAAATACGCGAGAATGCTTTGGTTAGAAAATTTTTAACTTACTTCAATTAGAGGATGGCTTATAGATAATGTACCATACATTTCTCAATGACAAAATTAAAATAGTAATGCAAAATCTAAAACAGTTCATAAAATAACTTAAAATATAAAATAAAAAACTAAAAATGTACGACAAAAAATATTTGACACACGAATAAAAAACTTAAAATAATCAATACAAAATTTTAAAAATTAGATATAATATTATATCCTATGTATATTAGGCAATTTCACTTCGATTATTGTCTCTAGAATACCTTAGAGATTTTAAAATTAATCAAAATCACTGAGAGATCGTGACAAATTATTTGTTATTTTTCATAAATAAATACACATAATTTATTCGGTGTGTACTTTTGGAGTATTATTCTTGAGTCTGCCATCTATAAATAGCCAACGCATTTTTGGAGTATTATTCCTACGTATCGTTGTCTAGATTTTCATATTTGTATACTTTCACTTCAAAAATCATGTCTAAAATCATTGTTACTTAAGCAATTATGGTCATAATAAATTTATGTTCAATAAATTGATTAATTAATAAAAATAATAATATTTGAAATTTTTTGATAAATTTATGAAAATTTAATTCATACAACTAATTTTAACACCTCATGTTAAAACATGGTAAATGTTGTTGAAATTCCATTGTTGAATTTATGTAGATAAAATTCTCATGTAAAAAAATATTTCAATTTGGTTCAACAAACAATTAATTAATCAATGCATATATGTATAGGAAAATCATATGCATATAATTAAATTTTAAATAAAACAAACACCTTACTTTTAAAATTTTTAAACTACAATTTTTTTCAATTCCGTATAAATGTCTATTTTAGTGCACAATTGTTAGTAATCAAACTTTTACCAATTTACTTACTTTTTTGAAATCATTTTTTGAGATTAAAATAACAAAATAAATACTAACTCAAACACTACAAAACTGAACTATTAAGTATAAAACAATATCCTAAAATTATATTAGTAAATTAATTTTTAATATTGAAAATGTTCTAATAATCAACATGTATTTAATATTTAAAATCAATTTCTAAAGTTAATAAAAATTAAAATCAACATTATACTTCTCTCTGCTCAGTCTCAGTTCCTTTTAAATTTTATAGTCAAGAATTTCAATGGCAAGTTTAAGGATTTTAATTTGCAAAGGCAAATTTCAATTTAAATAAAATGTCCAACATTATCTAGTTTCAACCTTAAGACATTAGCCTTTTATTCTTTAATGTCTTGCATGCTTAACAAACGCAAAATACGAGAGAGTCTTTCTTACAACTGCCACGTCACTAAACTAATGTGATGGGCCATAATTCTAAACTTTTGCATGTTTTAATTAATAATTAAAATTTATATATTATTTTTTTTTATTCATATCCCTCTATAACTTTTTTTTTTTATCTTAATTAGTTTTACCCTAAGTGTAAATTTATTCCTCAACAACTTGTACTACCATTTCTCCTTTATAACTTTCTATAATATCTTGAAAAATGTTAAATAAATATATAAATATTTTATAATATGTGAATATTTAATGATTTTTAGTAAAGATTAAATTGTAAAAAAATTTAGATAAAATTATATAAATTTTGAATATTTCTAGTCCAAGAATAATTTTAAAAAGGTTTGGGGTCATTCCATAATTTTTTTAAAAATTTTCTATAAATACTTCTTTATTTTTAAAATTTTCAAATATATCCCACATTTCTCTCTCCTCCCTATTCTGACCACTTCTCTAACAAATCCCTTTCAGATCTTTAATCGACACCAATTTTGAACCATATATTCTCCTCGATGTTGCCGTTCCACTGCTACAAACTTCACCTTAATTCGACTTTCGACGAGTTGATAATTTTCGTTTAAAGTTTTAAAAGTTTTTTAACTTAACTTTTCGACTAACCTTGATCTTCTATTGAAAAATTGAGTATATCAATGAACTCATTTTGATGAGTAAAATAAAATAATTAAAAAATTGAAATCCAAAAGTCATTAGATTATTACCAAAAATGTCGCCAAAGTTGTGATTTACTGATCAGATTTTTGGCAAACAATATGTTAGTTAGTACACATTGTTTGAATTCAAGAACTATAAGATCTACGAGAACTCGCTGCCCAAATTGCTAAATTTTGAGTTGTCATCTCCATTGAGCAGTGAGTTCACCAGCCAATGATCAATTCTTGGTTAACCATCGTATTTTAAGTCTTTCGGATATTATTTTTGATTTTGGAGACATCTGTTGGATTTATTTTAAAGAGAGAAATTCAACTATGAGCTCAAAATCATCAAATAACATTTTGAACCTAAATATATGTAAATCAAGGCATTGAGGTAGGAATTCTGTCACTTATTTAGTTGTTTATTTTAAAAATATAAATTAGAAAAATATATATTTACAAATATTTATGGTTATGATTATGACTTAAAATTGAATTTAAATTTATTTGAAATAATTATGTATTTTTTATGATAAAATATTTAGGTAATATATCTTGTAGTTATGGCGTGCTAAACTTATATTAAGTTAAATATTTTATTTTGAAATAACTACATAGTGGGTTTGTAAAATAAATTATTTTGATGAATAGTGTACATGGTGATTTTATTAATTTTATACTGTTATGGTGTTCAAATTTTAATTAAACATTTTATATTACTTATATATTGATATAATGGTAATATGGTCTTGAGCTAGTATGTAAAGTATTTATACACATATATATTAGATATTTCTGTAGTTACAGCATGTAGCTTATGGTAGACTTTTGAAATGCATAAATGAGTAGAAGTTGAGTGAGGTAGAAATGGTAAATGAATATTGGTAGCCCCTCAGTATATTTTGTATTTATTAATTTAAATTAAATTGATGATACTTATTTTTATTATATATATATATATATATGCATATTTTGAATAAAGTGTAAATTTTTAATTTTAACATCATTAATTGTTTCATTAAAATTGGGCATGCAAAGTGTTTTTTTTTAATTAATTATGTAGACCTTTGAGTAAAATTAGTTTAAGTACATAATATTATTCTTTACTGAACACTGTGATTTCGCTCACCCTTTTTTCTAGAAGTATTTTTAGTATGTTATGAATATCAAGAAGCAAGTAGTATGTTTAGGTACTAAAGGATAAAATGAGTAAGTTTCTAGTCACTAGTTAGTTAATATATTCCTATTGAATTGTATTTAAGTTACCAAACTTCTTATTATTTGATGAAGCATAATTTGTATGGATCATTAAATTTTAAATTATTTATTTTTAAAATAGAGCAGGAGTTCATATAGGCTTATGAAATTTTGTTGAATTTATTTTTTTTATTATTATTTTTAAATATATTTCAAAACACCAGGACGCTTTGTGATTTTATAACTTTTGGACTTTTGATGTATTTAAATTAGAATTTTGATATTTTAAACTTAATAGTCGTTCAATCAAATTTTAAGGCATGACATTTTGGTATCAGAATATAATTTTACTTTTCTAAGCATGCGACATTTGAAAAAAAAAATCAAGATTTTAAAGTTTAATTTTATTAATTTTAATTGTTTTGGTCCATATACATCATTTTAGTAATAAAGTTTGATAAATGATACAATGTTAATACAATAACTTTATAAAAGCCTTGGACTTATTATGTTAGTGTAACAAATTCGATTTAAAACTAATGTCTAATATATTTGATGGACCTTTAAAATATGAATTGAGGATTGAATGGTGATAGTTTGAATATTAGTTTTTATAATTTATTATTATTGACATTAGCTTTTTCAGATAATCTATTGATCCTCAGGAATTATTTAATGATCTAGCTTTTTTTTTGGAAATTCCTATATTTTAGGATATTTAGATAATATGAATAATATTGTTGAATGATTATATGATTGAAAATATATCAAATTGTAGAATTCTCTAAATAGATGTATAATTTATAGGAAGTGTATTAGTTAGACATATTGATAGTGTGGATCATGATATGGTTAAAATGATACATTGGATGGTTTGTGTATAGTATATAGATGTATTAATTCACTATTGATTTTATAATCTTACAAATTGGATTATAAAGTATTATAAGAATTATTTATCATTATTTTAGAATGATTTATTCAATATGTCAATTGATAATAAATTTACTATTGAATTTTTCTAA
The DNA here is from genome assembly GCA_032401905.1 of Swietenia macrophylla. Classification (NCBI taxonomy): domain Eukaryota; kingdom Viridiplantae; phylum Streptophyta; class Magnoliopsida; order Sapindales; family Meliaceae; genus Swietenia; species Swietenia macrophylla. The sequence goes on along the minus strand of CP135586.1, from coordinate 4,874,348 downwards.
GTTGAATAATGGTTTTATTATGGTATTATAAACTCCGATAGATTAAAATAATAAATTTCATAGACAAATATTAAAGGTAGTTAAAAATTATCATAGAGATAACAGAAAAGCCATGTGTTAGTGAACCATTAAGAAATTTGAAAATGTCTATAAAAAATTTCTATGCAATGTTATGAATGTTTAAATATAATACTACATATTTTTTTGAATAGAGGTTAACAAAAGTAGTTATGCTTAAAAAATTTAGGAAGTAAAGTTATTATCTTTTTAAGAATAGCTTAATTTTATTAAACGTGAAAGATAGATTAAGGCCATAAAAAAAAAGTTTGATATTATAAGAGGTGTTTTGAGTTATATAGTAGGTATAAATCTAGATATGAGATAACTAGATTCTCAATTTGATTGATTGCATAATTATGGAATTGTAGTTAGATGTTACAACAAAAAAGTTATATTTTAAAAAAAGAATAGAGAGTTAATAGTATGATAAATTTGTTCATGTGGGAAACTTTCTAATCTCATTTTAAAGCGTGTTATGATGAATAAAAAAATTAAAAATTTTAAATAGTTGTGATTGATTCAAGAACATTAGTTAATAGTTGACAATATCCATTTCTATTAAGTTGATATGTCTCTTAATACGTTTTTTAAGAAATTATTCATATTATTACTGAAGATGATGATAGAGTTTTATATTTATTTAATTTTATCTTTAATTTTCATATCTTTTGATATCATATAATATTGACTAAATTGATAAAATTGCAAAAGGGATTGGATGCACCTTGATGTTTCTATTTAAAAAGTAATGGTGTTGTTGACCAAAAAGTATGACAATTTCTTGCGACTATATGTTAAATATCCACATATTCGTAGTTTTGAAAGAAAGAATTATTTGACTAGTTAGGTGATTAAAAATGTTTCTTTTAGAATTGAATTAGACCTAAAAGGCCATCAAAAGATTATCAAAGGTGGTGATATAGTAAAATAGCAATTCGGACTTGAGGTGGACACTTTGAGTTTTAATTATGTTGCTTGGGCAAATTTATGCCCTAATAGTTTTATAGATCTCATAAAAAGAGTATTTAAACCTCATTTGGATTAGATAATTATTGTATTTATTGACAATATCCTAATCTATTCTATAACTTGGAAGAAATATGGGAAATTATTAGTTATGTTTTAAGATTAAAGAAATGTGACTTTTAGTTGTCAAATGTTGGGTTACTAGGACACGTTTTTCAAGGATGGTATGTTAGTAGAGTTAGTTAAGATTAGAAGTTATATTACGTTGGAAGATATTAATATATTAAATTTTCCTATAATATACGTTTATTATTAACATTTTGTTAAAAACTTCTCTTGAATAGCTAAGCTATTAACATGGTGGATAAGGAAGAAAATTAAGATTGTTGGGATAATAGTGTATAAGGTTTTCTTAGTATTGAAAGGACAATTAGCAAGTGTTCTAATTTTTGTAGTAACCAATGCTAAGAAATCATATGTAGTTTATGCAAATACTTTGGGTATTGTATAAAATATATTTTGATGTAGGATGATAATATAATAGGTTATTATTTTTAAGGTAATTAAAAATTTTATGATAGAAATTACCTTATTTATGATTTTTGGGTTAGCTATAATAATTTTGCTCTCAATATTTAAAGATATTATTTTTATAAAGTTAAATTTGAGATATATTCAGATTATATGACTTTGAAGTATTTTTCACCAATTGGACTTAAATTCAAAATGACAATATAAGATAAAATATTAAGAGGATTATAATTTTTTATCTTTGATAGCATTGTAAAAGGGTCATATGATAGTTGATGTTTTGAGTTATAAGTATAATGAAAATTTTTGTATTTTTTTAGGCTTTAGAGAATTAAGAGAGATAAATAACAATTATAGATTTTGACTTGTAGTATTATTGGAATAGTCATCTAACTCATGCTTATAGTGGTGGTGAAACAAAAACAATGATTAGACGAAGATTTAGTGATAAGATAAATCATTGTAGTATCGTAAACAGTTAAATAGTTGGAGAATAAATAAAGTCGAAATTCTTATTCTTAGTACGAATTAGTGGTATTAGATGACACTAGATTAGAAATTTTATTCAAGTATAAGTACATTGATTTAGATTTATTATATACTCAAGAGGTAATAAGATGAATAGAGATCTTAAAGGGTAATACGAGTGATTAAGAATGAAATATAATATGACTAAGTATGAATTTCGAGGTATGACATGTCATTACTTTTTGGTATTATTGATTAAAAGTGGAACAATATTTTTTTGGATTTGTAGTTGGTTTACAAAGAACGCAACAAATGTATATTGCAATTTAAGTTATTGACAATTAGTGGATACTTACGTAGACTAAATTTCTTGAGATTTCTAAGAAAATAAGTCTAGTTATACGTATATTGACTCTGCTGCCACAAGTGTTCTATGTTTAATATTTTCATGTTACGATGTTAAAAAAAACACCAATCAAATATCCTTATTATCATTTAGTGGATTAATATTTTTTAGCTTAGGTTGATATGACTTACGATGGAACACAAGATTAAATCTTAAATTGTTAGATTAATGTTCTTTGTAAAGAAAGTTTCTCTTAAAAAAATTTTATTACAAATATCATAGTAGTGAAAAGCTACTTGAGAGCTCAAATTTGAAGTTTAATAGTATTATCTATATTTATTTGACTTTCGAATGAATACAATGAATTTTAAGAATAAAATTATCTTTAAAGGGGTAAAAGCTATAACACCTTAAAAATTATCAAATAAATATATGGATATTATAAAATACGTTGATATTTATTAATTTTTGGTAAGTATTAAATTATAAAAAAATTTAGATAAAATTGTATAATTTTTAAATATTTCTTATCCAAATATAATTTTAGAAAGGTTTGGAGTCATTCTATAATTTTAAAAATATTTTTCTATAAGTACTCCTTTATTTCTAAAATTTTCAAACATGTCCTACCTTTTTCTCTCATTCCTATTCCAACCACTTTGCTAACAAACTCCTTTTTTACTTTTGATCGACATTATGTTCAGACCACACACTCTCCTCGATGTTGTTGTTCCACCATAATAAATCTCACCTTAATTCAACTTTTGATGAGTTGATAAATCTTTTTTAAAATTTTGAAAATTCTTTAACTTAACTTTTTGGCCAATTTTGACCTCTTATTAAAAAAATGAGCTTATCGATAAACTTAGCTCAATGAATAGAATAAAATGATTAAAATTTTTGATTCAAAGTTGTTAGATTATTGTTGAAAAAGTTGCTGGAGCCACGACTTTTAAGCCAAATTTTTGGCAAACAGTGCATAGGATGAAGAAAAGGACTACACTATTTGGTTTAAAACATCAAAAACTATGAGATCATAAGGAACCACCACCCAAATTACTGGATTTTGAATTAAAGTCATCATTGACCGACATTAACTAGTGAGTTGACTGGTCAATAATCAATTCTCGATCAACGCTCCTATTTTAACCCTCCTAAACATTATTTTTTACTTTAAAGACATCCACTGGACTCGTTTCAGTGAGAGGAATTCAACCATATAGTAATTTGACCTTAGATTAATATGTAAAGTATATGTGTATGTGTGTGTGTGTGTATTAGATATTTCTGTAGCCACAACATGTAGTTTATTGCGAACTTTTGAGGCGCATAGGTGAGTAAAAAATGAGTAGGGTAAAAGTGATAGTTAAATATTAGTGCGCCCCTTAATATATTTTATATTGATTGATTTAGATTAAATTGATGATGTTTACTTTTATTTTATATATATATATATATATATATATGTATATTTATTTTGAATAAAGTATAAAATTTTAATTTTAGCATAATCAATAATTTTATTAAAATTGGGCATACATAATTTTGTTTAATTAACTATGTAGATCTTGGAGCAAAACTAGTTTAGGTAGATGATATTAATTTCTACTGAATACTATAATTTTGCTCACCCCTTCTTTTTTTTTCTCAAAGAGTATTTTTAGCATACTATGATATCAAAAAGTAAGTAGTACGTTTGGGTGTTAAAGAAAAAAAATAAGCGAGGTTTTAGTTGCTAGTTAGTTAATATATTTTTATTAACTTGTATTTAAATTATCAAATTTCTAACAATATAATGATGTATAATTTATATGGATCACTAAAATTTAAATTATTTATTTTTAAAATAGAGTAGGAGTTCATTTATTCTTGTAAAATTTTATTAAATTTATTATTATTATTATTATTTTTAAATGTATTTTAAGGCCCTGAGACATTTTTTGGCCTTATAACTTTTCAATTTTTGACGTATTTAAATTAAAATTTTGACTCTTCAAACTTAACAGTCACTCACTCTAATTTTAGAGCGTAACATTTTCTCTCTACTCAACAACCCATAGTGACATTTTCTTCCTCAAGATAGTGACCATTTGAAGCTTAATTCATTCTTCCATTTTATTTGAAGATTTAATTTGGTAAGGGTCATAATTTACAATATATACGTCGGATAAAATCTTAAGTTATGCTATGTTTTTGTAAAATATTATGGTTTACATTTCTCTGGTTTGTTATTGGTTGTTTATACAAATAATACTAATAATAACAACAACAATAATAATAAGAGTTTATTAGTTTGTCACACGCGTATGTGTTTGTTACATATTAATATTTGATTTATTTAATTTATCTTCAT